>CAUHTR010000119.1:82500-199339 GCA_959609185.1 Schmidtea polychroa
AATATCAAAGAACTAAAAGTGAACGTGACAAACCAATGACCATAAGGAATGTCTGATTAACGATCGCTTTTTATTTTTCTTTACCTTTATTAAATTTTTAACTTTTTAAGTCAGCATAACTCCATTATATATGAACCATTATTTAGGGCATAGCCGACTTTTGATCCGGAAATCGGTTTCTGTCGGATTTTGACCAAACCGATTAATCGGTATCGGGCACCAAGGCGAAAGACTGATCCAAATAACAAAAAGAACGTGTTTTTAACAATTAAAATGAAACATAAAAATATCTGTAGTTAATACAGCATAAAAATCAGCAGACATAAACATAAAACAACACATTCGTGGATGTTCAACATTCATCAAACAACAATGTTAAACAGCAAACTGAAAACTCGAAACTAGTTCGTAATTTTAGTTTAACGATAGTCGATTAATGTTGTCACATTTTTATAAAAAAAAGATAGTGATTGCTTGCTCTTGGTTTTCTTGTCAATTTGATTTGGTCATCATTCTAGCTTTCACCACTTCTATCTAGCGACCTTTAAACAAAGAAAACCTCTACAATTAATATTAAAATACAAATTTGTGACTATGTTAACTGGATCTATCCGGATCGTATCTGGAATCGGTAAATTCCAAATTCCAAAATCCAGAATCGGCGGGGAAATGACAATCGGCTATGCTAACACAAATTCTCACAGGGAAGTGTATGTATAGAACAATAATGAGGAACTTATGCATTTAATAAGTCATAATTTTGACTATTTTCTTTTAACTTAACAGAATAGAGCAGGGATGGCTAACTTTTTTACAGCAAGCCAACTACAAAGTTAAAAATTTTGTACGAGCTGCATATAAGAAATGTATTAAAATATGATCACTAGATGATAGACACAAATTATCTCTTCATTAACAAGTGTTTATTAAAAAGTCAAGAAAATTAATTACTGCCTACCTTCTATTACAACAACACACTAACAAGTCACAAAAATAGTTAACAGAAAATACACATTAAATTTCATTGGTTGTTAAATAACTTTTAATTAAACTTGGAGAACTATTGCGAAACAAGCAGACCGCAAACTAATCTCAGTACTGTCAGTTTAAAGTTATACATTTTAGAGAACACATGCGCCCTTGTGCGCAACTCGCAAATTTTTAAGATAAAATAAACAAACAACTTAGCCTGACGTTGGTTATCACTACGAAACGGACTCCGTCGAATATGACACAACAGTATTAAGAAAATTATTACAGTTCATTAAATGCATATATGGCTATCGAACAAACGTAAACTGCTTTAAAATATATCAATATTTTTTTGTAATTTAATGGCCTTTTTCTAATTTAAAATGTCAAAAAGTGAAACGGGCCAGGAACAGGGAGCAGGCAAATATGCAAATCATTGATGCATGATATTAATTTCAAATAAAAATTATGTTTCGGTTTGTACATCTTCAAATAACTATCAATAAATAGTTAGCCTATATTTATTTATTGCAAAGAGCATATATGTGAGTCACAAACTACCTGTCAACTAAATTTAGAATCATTTTTAACTTGCAAGTAAATTTCTCAAACTTTCTTGGTAATATCCGAATTATCAACACAAATTGAATCAAGTCGTTATAAGGCCATTTAAACTAGTCGATTAATTTTTTTAATAAAGCGAAAAGGGCATCAAATTAAATTAAAATATTTTAGTTTTACCCAGTGTCTCATTATTAAATCTTAAAAATTCATAATATAAATATATTATCATATTATTGAAACGATGGATTTAAAAATTTTCCAAATCATATTTTGATTTGTAAAATTTTAAAAAAGTAAATATATTTAAAAAAATAAAATAACTTTTTATATAATTATAAAATTTCATTCTTAAAATTTTATAATTTTCTGGATAGCTTATTGATAGACAAATAGTTAAAAAATAATTTCTAAAATGTTTATAGATTTCTGGCAATAACCATAGTGCAAAACGTGTTGCTTAAATATATAATTTGGTGTTTGTACAGTTTTTAAGTTTACAAATTAACCTTGATTACATATATTAGTGTACCTGAAAAGGTTGGGGCTCTGGACGTGAAAAATAATGATGTCCTTTATATACCGGATGCCTTATATACCGCAATTCGGTCCTAAAATATGGAAACGCCTGATACTTTTCTAAGAGGCCCGGTTTTGACGAAACATTCACATCGAATAGACACAAGCTATTGAGTCCCGTATGTCTGAGAAAAAAACTGGTTTTACGCGAGACATTTTATCAATATGGTGTGAACAGCTAAAGCTCTTTGAATTTTGCCCCCAAGTGGCCTATTAGCTCGCCCTAGTTAGATTTATAAATAAATTTTATTATTAAATGTTCACAAAGCGTTAGTATTATTGATTAAGTACATGTTAATAATTAAAGGGAAAATAATTAATTTCGTCAACTCTTAATTTGATCAAAATCTATTTGTGACTGTCACGTGATAATTTATCATTTTAGTTAATGAATATGTATAAATCATAGCAACTAACATGTTACAGTTGCATTTTAGTTTTATTTAAATTAAACATCAGATATTTTTTTATTTTAATATAATTTTTTTATCGCTAGCATCAACTTATTTTATCACAATAACATTGGAGTTTTGTAAAAGATTTTTTCGAACACTGATTTATCATAACCCAGCATTTTCCTCACCAAATAATCTTGTATTGTAGGCACATATATTCAAAGTTATTTTAAATGATTGTGTAAATTTAAAATTTACGACACGGTTGAGAACTAATTTGAATAAAATATTACCTGAACAGCACTTGGCATGTATTCCGGATTTAGTGATTGAGTCTGTGAACCATATCGTGCTCCTGTCTGATTAGGTAATTGAGATGGCAATGGGGGATTATTAGACTGTAAAGGCAAATTTGGCGGGTGAACAGGTGGAAAATTATTAGGTAAAGGTTGAGATTGCGGTTGAGTATGATTAGATGGATATGAACCCGTATTAGGAAAATAATCATACTGAACAGGATTTATATTTGGTTGTAAAGGTTGAACGTTTGATCCATCCCTTACGTTAGAGTCTTGTGTAGATGGAGATTGAAATGGCATATTTGAATAATTGTGCACAGGTCCAGTTTGATATCCTAAAGACTGAATTGGTTGATTGTACATCTGTTGTGGTGTATTATATTGAGAATACTGTTGCTGAGAAACAGGTGGAGGCATGTGTAAAGGATAATTAGAAATATTTGGTGTCGCATTAATATTCAAATTAGAAAATTTATTAATGTTTAATTGATTAGGGTCATAAGGTTCCGATTCATAATGAGGCTCGCTATATGGAGCATATTGAGTGTTTCCATTAATTGCGTATTGAGGATTATTGTGTGACATCATATTCCTAATTACATAAAATAATTAACAAATTAAATATCTTGGTAAAATATGCTTACGGTAAAAATATGAAATTCTTTAAAGAAAAAAATTAAATTTATAATTTTCAAAAAATAATCCAAATTACAGCGTATACTCTTATGACGTTTGTGTTATTATTTTATAAATTGATATATAAAAACAAACTCCGGTTTTCTTATATGGACAAATTTAATTCTATTAATTTATGAATATAATTTATTACATACTTCAACTAAAATAATAGATAACTTTATAAAATTAAGAACTTTTTAATTATTATGTATCTAAAATAATTTTAACGCATTTGAATTGTAAAAATAAATAATTTTAAATAAATAAAATTTAGTATAATAATTTAGGATTATCAAAACTAATCCTAAAAAAAATATCAAATAATATCACAGTTTAGAATGTAAAATTAAATCTAATAAAATGATTATAATTATTTTTGTAAAAATATCTAAGACAAAACAGTTCAACTATTTGTTTAGGCAGATTTATTTAACAATAATTGAATTCAAAAGCAGTACAACTATGTGTTGCGGTTACTACTCGGATGACCCTCTTTAGTATCACTTTTAGTCTAGAGGAGGAATGCCCACATCGATTACGCTCGCTAACATTTTTTCATCCTCGAGCAGGGCCCGCACATAACCTACACTCCAACATAGCACCCGTGAATCGCTTCACGTTGGAACTGTGCTATGCCGGCGAGACGCCAGTAAGCAGGTGAGCCAGCTCCTTCGGACTACTCCTTACTGAGGCCTCGACTTCCCAACCCTGACTGCCGATAGAAGGACTTACGTCTTTTCATTCTGTCGCCCATCACAATGTTTCGAGCTGGGATTGCCAACTGACTAATGCTCCTCGTTTTCTGATTTTCTCAACGCTATTCATCAATCTCATATTAACTTTCTTAAGCCAAAACAAAACCCATATACAGACGAAAAATTGTTTATTGTTAGAGTCACTTATACAAATATGTCGATAACATATACAACAAAATTTACAAAACAAGAAAAAACACAAGAACAGGAAATGATATTAGGCGATGTTCAGGTCTCTCCGAAGGACGAGACCGTTTCGCAGGGTGATTCTCATTTTTCCCACTCCGAGTCGGCGAGTAACTCGTCTAAATCAAAGAACTCGGCGGCGTTTTCTTCCCATGTCACCCCGGCGGCGGAGATGACTCGCCAGAAGATCCCGGTTGTTACATCGACTATGGTTGGATTGCTGTTGCTGGCGACTGGGGTGACGGTCAATGGTGGGATTTGTTTGATGGAAACCCGCTCTCGTTGCTTTCGTTTACGTTCGGCGCGTGACAGCTGTCGACGTTTAGGTTTTGAAGCTGCTGGGGTTTGTACGGTAGATGAAGATGTGAGGTTTGACTGGACTTTACTAGTCCCAGTGAATACAATATCTGGACCTCTGGGAGAGAGCTCGGTCTCTACGCACTCACGACAAGACTTCCTGAATGGAGATGAAGACCTGACAGAGGTATCGTGGTGCGCTGGGAAAAGATTATCGGCCTCGCTAATTGGGATCTTTGCGATTTTCCTAGTGGTTGCTGCTTGGACGTACAATTTATGCAGCGCCTCCGACTGCTCCTTTATTAAGCTTCGCTGCGCCCGACTCTCGGAAATTAGAGCATCCCGACAATGCTCACTTCGGTATAATTTCTTCTGAGTCTCCTTCATCTGAGTGGGACTAAACCATGTCCCCTCCAACTCGTCTATCTTTCTTTTATACTTTCCGATTTGAGCCTGTAGGTCTCTGATTACAGAATTCTTGTCTGAACAATAAAAACAAGGTCTGAGAATGGTCTTGGAATTGGGTAACATCTTGGGTAGCTGTGAAGAAAAGATGGAAATAAAAAATTAAATTAAGTCAAATTTGAACATCATTATCCGGTCACAATTATACTTTACTGATCATAGATAGTTTCACCGACAAAACGAGTTATTAGCCGAAGAAATCCTTATACGCCAGGGACCTTTACTCACCTTGGGCCAGTATTTATAAGAAAATAAATCAGTCATGCACGATTTTACTCGATGAAAGTAAGGTATTACTATTGATAAGGAAAATTATAGGTTGAGGAAATTACGATTTAGTTAATTTACATTGAAAGTAGCAAATAGCATTGGAAGAGAGTTTGAATTAATTTACCGATTTATCCCAAACAAATTATTTCGATGTGTAGCTCTTATATGTAAATAGGTCGATTAATTTTAGATTTAATTATTTAAGATGAACAAGAAGTTGACAATTAATTTTCGATTATTTAATTATGCTAAACGAGGATTTGTCAATTAATTTTCGATTACTTAATTATGCTAAACAAGAATTTGTTAAAAATAGATAAATAAATCCAACTAAGTGGACTCAAATTGACTGTTTGACTGCTGTCTATTATTTCCGATCGGTGGGAAATCTATTTGCTGTCAGTGGTTGGATTTAGTAAGGGAAAATTTCAACTGACGCATCAGGTATGATTTCTCTGTGATTATTAGTCAGTGTAAATCTACACACTGCGATTAGCCTCTGTAATGATTCTAAAACGTGTGACGCATGAAAATTTATTCACACACACCTATTCTTGAATCGAAATCACTGACTGGTGTTCTCAGTCTGGAAACTATATTATGTGCCTAGATATGCATGCAGGTGTATTCTCTCTAGTGAATGTAATTACCAACTGACAAGCTGCGTACATACCCAAACTCTATTTCACACGATATTGGCATGCTATCTCTCATGGAAATTTTTGGAAAAGTACGATTTTTCGCATCGCTGTCGCTGGATACAACTCGCTTCGAAGGCGGATTACGCAACCACTCAAATTCTGTTTATCAACTCAACTCGTGGCCCTCCATCATTGTCAACGTATACCAGCTATTCCTGTCGATTTGGAAATTTATTGCCTGTCTCAACGCCGGATTTCCCACTCAACGAAATGCAGATATTTTATGTTTAATAGGTAAGAATTATCATGCTAACTTGTTTTTAGAAATACATTTTTCCCGATTAGATTTATTTGTATTTTACGTTAAAAATTGTTTGAAACTATTTATATTATGTAATTCCATACAACTACATCTTTAAGAGAACATATAGACGATGAAAATAGCAGTTACGAAAGTTCGTCGGCTGAAAATTGCAGGAATAAATTTCGAGTGAAAAGCATGAACACTGATAATATGTCACATATAGTACTACTAAGGTTTGAACGGTTTTGACGACAAACTTGCATAGATCTTTTGGATGATAGAGAAACTTCGAGCTTGGTAAAACGATATTGTGATACGATTTAATCGATGCTCGAATATTATATAGATTCAACTGAAGTTTCTTGGATCCTGGAATAGTCCTCGTAAGCAGGCCCGGCCCAAGGGCCAGGCGACCTAGGCCATAGCCTAGGGCGCCTTTTTTTAGAGGGCGCCAAAATTTATTATAAACAATCAAAGTAAATTATAAAATAAGCCTCCAAAACTTTATATTTTGAAATTTATCTATGAAACCAACCGTTTTAAAAAAAATTGAAAATAAGAAAAAACAAAAAAAAAGTACATGCAAAATATACGAATTTCCAATTCTGAGAAATTCTGATATGTATTGAAAATTGAAATAAAAAAAATTATATGTATGTATTACAAAAACTGATGTGCGAGTTAAATTAACAGCTATAGCTACCAGTTTTTTTTAACAATTTTTTTGTTTCAAGTGTGTAACTAATGTGTTGTGTTGTTGCAGTTTATTCAAATTAAATTTGTATTCCTATTCTGTTTTAAAAATATAAATATATAAGAGGTAAGGTAAGATTAAGATCATTTTTTAAAAATATATTGGAAAATATATAATATATTTATATAAATTTATGCCATAGCTAAGATGCCACCAAAAAAATTGAGTGGGTATGAATATCGGAAACGAAAAATAAATAGACAACAACAAGCTGATAAGCACGATAAAATATTGAAATATTTTAATTCCAGTAAATCAGTAGCCGATGATAATCAACATTTCGAGTCAACATCTTCAAGCTCAGAGGACGATATAGGTAATGTGTCATCAGAAGCTGAAAATTGTAATATTATCAATGAGGATAATTTAATGTCTTCTCACGGAACTGAAATAATTGTTCCTTGTGATTCAACTCATTCTGTATTTGAAAATATTTTAAATTATAATGATATTGGGCTATGGCCACAAAATTTAAAACATACGGAAATTGACCATATAGTTGTAACTGACTTATATGGAAACGAAGAAAGGTGTAATCAACAACATATTTATCCAAGAGATGAAAATAATCGAAGCTTTTCCAATTCGCTTTTTTATCGTCAAATAAGTAATGGTGAAAAATTCCTAAGAAAATGGTTGCACTATTCAGAATCCAAAAATTCTGTATTTTGTTTTTTTTGCAAACTTTTTGATCCATCAGGTAGGTCAAATCTAGCCAAATCTGGTTTATGGGATTGGAAAAATATTCACGACAGCTTGAAAATGCACGAACGGTCAGTTTCACATTTAAAATGTGAAAAAAACTGGATAGAAACTCGATTAAGATTAAAGGGCAATAAAACTATTGATAAGAATTTGCAGTCTTTGATAGTCCAAGAAAAATATAATTGGAAAAAGGTACTAGAAAGATTAATAAACATAACATTATTTTTGTCAAAAAATAATTTAGCATTTCGGGGTTCTTGTGATAAGTTATTTGTTCCGCATAATGGAAATTTTTTAGGCCTTGTTGAACTTCTAGGAAAATTTGATTTACCATTAAATGAGCATTTGCGCAGGGTGGTCTCACAAGAAATTCATGTTCATTATTGTGGAAAAACTATACAAAACGAATTAATAAGTACACTTGGTGATATGACAAGAAGTCATATTTTGGATTCTGTTCGTAAATCGAAATATTTTTCGATTATTTTAGACTGCACACCTGACATAAGCCATATCGAACAGCTCTCCATAACGTTAAGATTTTATGATGTTGAGGATATGGAAATAAAAGAGCATTTTGTATCCTTTAAACCAGTTTTTGATTCTACTGGAAAAGGATTATATGATGATATTTCTGAAAGTTTAGAAGAATTCAATTTGGAATTAGCAAACTGTAGAGGCCAAGGATATGATAACGGCGCTAATATGAAAGGTAAAATTAAAGGAGTGCAAGCTAGAATTTTAAAGAAAATCCAAGAGCGTTTTTTATGCCTTGCGGTTGTCACTCAATTAACCTACTAATTGGTGATAGTGTTTCTTCTTCAATAATGTGCATAAAGTTTTTCGGATATGTTCAAAGAATTTATACTTTGTTTGCTGCATCTGTTGGACGATGGAATATATTGAAAAAACATATTAAATCATTAAATCCTAAACCTTTAAGTGAAACGAGGTGGGAATGTAGAATCGAATGCATTAAAGCAATTATGTTTGAAATCACGGAAATTAGAAACGCATTAAATGAGTTGCAAGACACAATATTAGATGCTGCAGTTGTTTCAGAAGCTAGCTCTTTATCTGAAAAAATAGAAGATTTCGAGTTTTTGTTAACATTATCTGTCTGGTACGTACTTTTGTCAAAATTTAATATTGTCAGCAAATCCATGCAAAAAGCTACATTTGATATGAGTAACGCCATCGAGCTTCTTCGGAATTGTAAGATATTTCTAGAAAATTATAGAGACTCCGGTTTTTCTGATGCTTTAAAATCGGCCAAAGATCTCGCTGCGCTATTAAACGTGAACGCACAATTTAAAGCTGTAAGAATCAGAAGGCGACAAAAACAATTTAGTTATGAGTGTGACGATGAAACTCCAGATGTAAATGACCCAGAAAAATATTATAAAAATCATGTTTTTAATGTTATGCTGGATCAATCGTTGATATCTATATCAGAAAGGTTTCAGCAAATGAAAGATTTCGAAGATTCGTGGGGTTTTTTGTTCAATATTCACAATAATAAAAATCGTTGTGATTTGCTGAAGAGTTGCAAAGATTTACATCTGAAATTAACAAATGAGGCCAGTAGTGATATAAATGGAATAGAATTGTGCGAGGAAATCGAATCATTGAAGCAATTGGTACCAGATGATGTTAAAGATCCTTTAATATGTTTACAATTTATCAATGATAATAATTTGAAAAGTACAGTACCAAATCTGTGGGTGGCTTTACGAATCCTCGTAACAATTCCTGTTAGTGTTACGAGTGGTGAAAGAAGTTTTTGTAAATTAAAACTAATAAAAACGTATTTGCGATCTACTATGACGGAAGATAGGTTGAATAATTTGGCCATTATTTCAATTGAAAATAATGTTGTAGCAAACCTAAATTTGGAGGCAGCAATAGAAAAATTTGCAGACATGAAAGCCAGGAAAAAATCATTCTTATAAATTCTGTTTTTTTTATATATATGTCAATCGAAAAAAATGAAATAAAGTAATAAATGGATTGTTTTTTGTTAAACTTTTTTATTTTATCATAATTTTTGTACCTAATTTTTAAAATAGGGCGCTTTTTATAATTTTCGCCTGGGGCGTATAATTATCTCAAACCGGCGCTGCTCGTAAGTACTGTGAGTTGGTTGTTTTAACTGTGAGTTGCTGTTTCTTCGGAAAATGTGTCTATTGAAGTTGTTGGATTAACGGTAATAGTAATTTTAAAATTCACTTACCTATTGAAGTTGTTGGATTAACGGTAATCATTATGATTTTAATGTCTGCTTATATATTACTTTTTCATCTACGCGGACCAATCAGAATTGAGTACCGCTTAATTTTATTACTTTAATTTATTTTTCTTGTTTTTGAGTTATTACTTCCTATTTTCTTTATTTTTATTGTGTTTTTATTTATTTTCTTTAATTTCCTTATGATTTACTACATTTTACGTTATTTTCCGTCATTCTATTGTCCTATTTTAATTTTTCTTATTTTTATATTTTTTGTTTTAATTCTTATTTTCTAATTATTGTTTTTTCTTATATCCTATTCTATTTTATTCATAACTTTGTTTATTTTATTCTTATTTTAATTTAGTTGTACTTAACCTAATTCTTAGGTACCCTTCGACTCAGCCCAACATATGTACAAAATAACCCCATATATAGGAAATTTTTTTGAAAAATCAACAAGAATTAAATGATATAGAAATTAAATAATGAATTAAGATTTGAAAATATAATGTCAATGGATTAGTTAGTAATTATCGTTCTTATCAATGGACTTCCACAAAATCTAAGTGCCAAAAACGGAAACCATGTTTTACCCGTCGCTAGGTAATGTTGATATTGTGTCAAATGAATGATGTTTTGCAGAGTGAATTTGTCAATGTCATGACAATCCATAGATTCATAAACAACTAATGGAAGCTATACTGTCTGATTTACTTTTTAAGGTACTCTATCTTAAATCCAGTGTACTCTACTAATTTCTAGTTACCATCTCTATTTTGTCCATTTTTACATACACGCCGTTCTTCCTTTCTCTCTTCCGCTTAATGATATATTTGTATCGATATATTCGATTACTACAAACACAAAGATATGACGATACACATTAAAGAATTAGAATCATGAAAAAGTTTTGGTCGCAGCTGGATCTAGAGCTTGCATAATAAACAATGAACAATAAACACCATATTTACGGATATTGAATGTATACCTATTTTCAGAGCCGGATGGTACTATTTTGGCGCCTGGAGCAAACTTCTTGAAAAGGCGCCTATATTGTTAAAGTCAAATTTGATGAAATAGCTGCAGATTTAAATAAAAACATACACTTTCTAATGAACTATTTATATATTTTTAGATTATTGTTATGTACAAAAAATAAATGATTTAATTAATTAATGGTACCCTGCGGACTTTAATTTCTGCAAAATCTTTTATTAAGACATCATAATCCAAAGACTCTGCGATGGCGCTTTCAATGGACATCAAAGACAAACCTACTAACCTTTCTTGTCCCATTGATGATCTTAAATAATTTTTAATTATTTTCAATTTAGAGAAACTACGTTCGCCAGAAGCAACCGATACAGGTAAAGTTAGCAAGATCCTTAAAGAAACGCATAAATTCGGAAATATAGTAGTCATATTATTCTTGGCTAAATAATTAAGTATTTCTATTGGGTACATATTAGATGGCAATAGTGCAGCCAAATTTATAATTTCTTCGCAAATTTCAATACCATCAATATCTGTATTTTCACCATCAGTTAATATTAACTGTAAATCCTTGCAATATTTTAATATTTCCGATTTATCTTTATATTTCAGTTCATAAATATTATATAAAAATTCGTAATATTCAGTATGTTTTTCCATTTGTTCAAACCTCTCGTTAATAGATGTAATGGCAGTGTCAAGAATGAAATTAAAAAAATTTATTTTGTAGTTAAGTTGCGGATCTAAAATAGGATCATCTGCAGATTCGTATTCAAATTGTTTATTTTTACGACGTATTCGAACAATTGGAACATTTGGAAAGCGTCCTTCAATTTCCATTGTTTCAGCTATTTTTTTTGCTTCATCAATAACTTTCAGGAAATTTTCATCTGATCGATAATCACGTAAAAAATCTAAAGCTACTTTTAAAGACCTATTACATGCCAATAAATTTACTTTCGGGTTTTGCATTATTTTTGAAATAATATTTATTTTCGATAAAATATCGTACCATAAAAGCAGGCTGCAAATAAATTTGAAACAAGATATATGTTTTGCTAGTGCCTGGGCTTCGCATTTTGTTTGGCTATCACGGTTTTCATCTAAATGTATGTTGATTAGAGCATCATAAATAGACTCAAGTTGAAACCTAAGAGGTGTTACGGCAGAAATCCTGCTTTCCCACCTAGTTGAACATACAGATTTGATAGTAAGTTTTTTTACGTGCTGTTTTAGAACATCCCATCTACTAGTTGATGATGAAAAAAATACATATATTTGTTGAATAATATAAAAAAGTTTGCCACTTCTCCAGAGGCAGATGCTGCATCGTTAACAACTAAATTAAGCGAATGACAAGCACAAGGGATGAAAGTAGAAACAAAAACCAAATCAGATCAGATTAAGAACAAAATGAAAATATTATTTGGTTTTTCCAATATTTTTGTAAAGCAACGCTTACTATGAATAAATTCGAAATTTCTGTTAAAAAGTCTAAATTTGATTTTTCGCCAATAAAGAGACAGTTTCAAAGCAATGTGAAAAATTTGAATTTTGTTCAATAAAAATTTAACATTATTGTAATAATATATATATATAGAGGAAAAGCGCTCAAAAATGCAAATTTATCAAAATATAGATTATTATGTAGAAATACGTGTTATAATAACAGTCAGTATGATAGTTTTGTTGAGAATAATTATTCTTCAATTTGATCGAAAAGGCGCCTTTTTTTCAGTGTGATTCTGGCGCCTGGTGCGGTCGCTCCCTCGCTCCACCCATAGATCCGGCCCTGCCTATTTTAACTGAAACTCGTCAAATTGAACGGTATGAAAAACACTTTTTTTGTTATAATATATTCCAATTAGTTATAATAATATTCCTACTACTATTTTCAACTAAAATATAATTATTCTTCACATTTCTTACAAATTAATTCAATATCTTTGTACATTTTCTGTAAACAATTTTTTACACTTAACACAAATATTATTACATCGATTTTTAGCACAATCCGATTTGGCAGGTTTTCATATGTTTGAAGTAATCAGTGGCCAATTTTTGCAAAAATCCTTTCTTGTTTTCTTCACCAGTAAATTCATTGGAAAGTTGTTCAACCAATTGATATAAAAAGGTTTTCGTAGTAATATTTGCACAAGTTGTTTCTAAATCGTAACTCAGGCATTGATTGCTGCCAAGTCCATTGTCATTGTCCATTCTTTTTTCAAAATGCAACATGTCTCTAGTTCTGTATAAACCTTTGAATGCTCTATCATGTCGTTGTCAGCTATTAGTTGAAATACGCAAATTACACTAATCATCATTATGTAATATTTTGCAGAAGCTGTTGGACCCGACACATCTTTGCGCATCTTACAGGCTGGATATCTGCCACAAAAACCCCATTGTTGCATTTTTTCACGTAATTCCGTCAACATCAACTGCCAACTCGTCTTTATTTTGCAATGTCTCAACAAATTTCATAGCACACTAAAAAAATGTATACATTTGTTGCTGTATTGCACATTATGATGAATTTTAATTTATTTATCTGATGGCTGCTCAATTTAATAGTCCGAAGTCTCTTCTTCATATTCATTACTGGATTGTTGTTCGATATCACTTGCATTGTAGCTGGCTTCAGAGGAGTCTTCACTTTTGCTGTTGATTTTTCTTTATATCTTAGATTCTTTTTTGATATTGTCCCTTGTAGCCTGAAAAACAGTGTAAGGAGTTAGTAAACTCCTATACAAAATTATTATAGTTAAATGGTAGAAGTGAGATCAGTTAGTAGAAATAATTATTTCTGTTAAATTTTTATATTTAAATTCTATATTAAATTAATTCATATTATATTAAATTATATTAAATTAAATCAATTAAATGTATGACCAGTAATTACATTATTATTAATAATTATCACGCCTTGGTGTTTAAATACGCTAGTAAATGACACAGTTTTGAAGTTGTTATAAAAAATAAATGCTTGAAGAAGATTTGAATTTAATTGCGTCAAACATGGCGACCACGACCACGGATTTATTGATAAGCAGACTATTACCTGAGAAATTTCACAAAGGCGATGATCTAGAAAATTTTATCAAGGATTGTCAAAGGTTTTTTGGCGCGACAAAAACAACAATTAGGATGCAAATAATATTAACTATAACATTACTTGACAGATCGCTAATGGAAGATTATGAAGCAGGCGAAGGAAAAACTATGGAAGAGAAACTTCGATGTGCATTTTCGAAACCGACATCATTAATGGATGATCTAAAAGAAGCTTTGATTATGAACAAGGATCTGATTCAGCCGAAACTTTTATAGAGAAAATTAAAAAGATGACAAAGAAATTAATAGCGCACAAATGGGATGAAGAAGAAATAGAAAAATGCCTGCTTACAAACTGTGTAAGAGATCGAGAAGTTAAAAAAGAGATCGAGATGAAAGATTTGAAAACGTCAGAAGAAATAAAAGCGACAATAAAGAAATTAGAAAAGGTAAACAAAATTATGGGCCATATTAATGTTGTAAAGACTTCACCGGTTGTTCAAAACTACAGAAGCTACAGAGATGTTACTCAAAGAGGAATGGTAAACGGAAATAATAATTTCAAGCAGCGAAACGTCAGTAACCGACCATTGGAATGCTGAACATGCAAGAAAACTGGTCATATTAGTCGTGAATGTCAAATGAAAAAGAAAATGACGTGTTTTGCATGCGGAGTTGAAGGCCACATACAGCGAGAATGTTCAACGATTCAATGCCAGAGATGTCACTTGCGTGGACACAAGGAGATTGACTGCTATACAAATTTGGAAAGAAGGAAGTTTAAAAGTAATTCAAACATGAGAAACAATAATTATTATGCCCATCGAACCACAAGCTATCAACAAAAGATCAACAATCCAGGAAGACCAATTGCAGCAATTAAAGCTAATGATGAGACGATGTCACTAGAGTATTCAGATGATACAGAAGACAAATATGAGGATATTCAGCACCCAAAAGTACATGCTTCGACACGGGAGGCAATGATCGGAACAATATACTAGGTAATTTTGATATTGATGTAAATATTGGTCATAAAAATTTTAATAGTGTAAATAATCCTTATATATATATATAATAATGTAGAACCTTTATGTAATAAAATTTGTAATTTTAAAAAGTTTCCTTTAAATAATTTTAAATGTTATAGTCATTTTAATGCTGATCGATCTTTAATAAATAATAGTAATGATCCTAAGAATCAAGAAGAGTATAATGAAATTAAAGAAGCAGAATATAATAATAAAATAGTAAATGAAAAGTTTATAAATTTATTAAAAAGGCAGAAGATAAATTAGAGAGAAATGAAATTGGGTGGATTAATGAAATATCAGAGGAGCAAAATATTTTCACTAAAGATGAATGGAAACGACCGATACTGAGTTATGACAAAATGCAAGGTAGACCGAGTACAACTCTTGAAATTCAGGGCTATAGAATGGAATGCTTACTAGATACAGGAGCAAGAGTAAATGTAATGGCAGAAGTAGTTGTGGACAAATTAGAGAATGTGAAAATCATAAAAACAGATGAGATGTTAAGATGTGCAAATGATAGTAAATTAGAGACAATCGGAAAAATACATATTGATGTTAGAATTGGTAATATGGAAAGAAAAATAACATTTATAATAGTTAAAAATATTATTCCAGATATAATAGGCGGAGTGGAATTGCAGAAAGAGTTTGGAATTGAATTAAACTACATCAAGCAAAATGAAGAAGGATATCATGAATTTGTGTGTGGAATAGAAGCTAGATTTGGGGGAAAGATTACAGATAACAAGAGATGTCAAAAATCAATAGAAATTCTAAGATTAAACGAAAAATAAAAGACCGTTAGAGATTGTTAAAAACAATAAAAGTGTTTTTATGGCTAATTACTTGGATGTTGGATGTACTGATTTAATTGCACATAAAATCATCACAAAAGAAGGGTCAATTATGTTAAAACTCAGGAGACAACCCATCAATTTATAGGAGAAAATAAATGCTGCNAGACGATGTCACTAGAGTATTCAGATGATACAGAAGACAAATATGAGGATATTCAGCACCCAAAAGTACATGCTTCGACACGGGAGGCAATGATCGGAACAATATACTAGGTAATTTTGATATTGATGTAAATATTGGTCATAAAAATTTTAATAGTGTAAATAATCCTTATATATATATATAATAATGTAGAACCTTTATGTAATAAAATTTGTAATTTTAAAAAGTTTCCTTTAAATAATTTTAAATGTTATAGTCATTTTAATGCTGATCGATCTTTAATAAATAATAGTAATGATCCTAAGAATCAAGAAGAGTATAATGAAATTAAAGAAGCAGAATATAATAATAAAATAGTAAATGAAAAGTTTATAAATTTATTAAAAAGGCAGAAGATAAATTAGAGAGAAATGAAATTGGGTGGATTAATGAAATATCAGAGGAGCAAAATATTTTCACTAAAGATGAATGGAAACGACCGATACTGAGTTATGACAAAATGCAAGGTAGACCGAGTACAACTCTTGAAATTCAGGGCTATAGAATGGAATGCTTACTAGATACAGGAGCAAGAGTAAATGTAATGGCAGAAGTAGTTGTGGACAAATTAGAGAATGTGAAAATCATAAAAACAGATGAGATGTTAAGATGTGCAAATGATAGTAAATTAGAGACAATCGGAAAAATACATATTGATGTTAGAATTGGTAATATGGAAAGAAAAATAACATTTATAATAGTTAAAAATATTATTCCAGATATAATAGGCGGAGTGGAATTGCAGAAAGAGTTTGGAATTGAATTAAACTACATCAAGCAAAATGAAGAAGGATATCATGAATTTGTGTGTGGAATAGAAGCTAGATTTGGGGGAAAGATTACAGATAACAAGAGATGTCAAAAATCAATAGAAATTCTAAGATTAAACGAAATAAAAGACCGTTAGAGATTGTTAAAAACAATAAAAGTGTTTTTATGGCTAATTACTTGGATGTTGGATGTACTGATTTAATTGCACATAAAATCATCACAAAAGAAGGGTCAATTATGTTAAAACTCAGGAGACAACCCATCAATTTATAGGAGAAAATAAATGCTGCTATAAAAAATTTAGAAAATAATGATATCATAAGAAGATGTAATTCACCTTGGAATACGCCGTTAGTATGCGTGTGGAAAAAAGACAAAAAAGATATGAGACTTTGTTTAGATTTTAGACAGCTTAATAAAATTACTGAAAGACAAGTTTTTCCTATGCTGAATGTAGAAGAAATTCTAGATACATTGCATTGATCTAAGTAATTTAGTTCTATAGATCTTGGGAACGCTTATTATCAGGTGAAATTGGACATAGAATCGCAAGAAAAGACAGCATTTTCTACTAAAGAAGGGCAATTTTATTTTAATAGAATGCCTTTTGGCATTGCGGCGGTACCTCGTACATTCCAAGAATTAATGACAAAAATATTGAAAGATCTATGGAAAGAAGGAGTTATGGTGTATTTAGACGATATTTTAATTTTTACAAGAACAATTGAAGAACATTACAATGTGTTTGGAAAAGTTCTAGAGAAAATAAGGGAAGCTAAATTGAGAATCAACCCAGAAAAATGTCAGTTATTAAAGAGCGAAGTAAAGTTTTTAGGGCACATTATTAACAGTCAGGGGATTCGGACAGATCAAAGTAAAATTGAGGCTATTAAATCATTTCAGAGGCCTAATTGTATAAAGAATTTGAGAAGCTTTTTAGGTATATGTAACTATTATCGGAGATTTATTAAGGAATATGCAACAAAATCAAGAGCGCTAGAAAGAATATGTGGAAGCAATAGTGAAAAAATAATCTGGACTAAGGAATGTGAGAAAGATTTCGAAGAAATGAAAATGGCGTTGACTACAGCGCCAATTCTCGTATTTCCAGATTTCAAGAAAGAATTCATATTAGATACAGATGCAAGCTTTGATACAATTGGAGCTATATTATCACAAAAAGATGAAATGGGGCATGAACACGTTATTGCATATGGATCCCATGCAATGAGTAGCCATGAAAGAGAGAAAGAAAAAAGAGCTTTTGGCTATATATTATTTCTGTCGCCATTTCAAACATTATTTATATGGTAAACGGTTTGTCTTGCGCACTGATCATAAAGCAATAACTTTTATGTTACGCAAAGTAGCCTATCACAGCACAGTTCCAAACGTGGCTAAATTACTTGAGCAGTTTAGACATAAAAATGGAGTTCAGAAAAGGTACGGCGCATACGAATGCAGATATGCTGTCTAAAAATACATGCAGCAAATGTGTACAATGTTTGATGGACCATGATAACCACAAATCAGGGCAATTAAAAACTAGATTGTTAACATTGATGACCGAAAATAATGGGAATGAATGGCAAAGAGATAATGCAGAAATACAAGAAATAAAAGATCAAATAAATGAAAGGAAAAATAATAAATATATGTTAAAAGGAAATATTATCTATACCAATCAAAACAAAATATGGATACCAGAAACAAAAAGACGACAAATGATTAAAGAAACACATTTATTATTATGCCACGCAGGAGTAGAAAAAGTTATGAAATATATTAGGAACAATTTTGATATGGAAGATTTGCTAAATGAAGTAAAAGAGACTATTTCAATATGTGAAGCATGTCAGAAAAACAAAGTTTTAACTACAAAGTTAATAAATAGATAAATAGAAAGGCAGCAGGTAAAACAACATTAGAGAAAATGAACACAACGATGTTGACTATGGGGTCACTTTAATGATGATAATGATGATGATAATGATAATAATTATACTACTAATAATAATCGTAATAATAATTTAATGGGACAAGGTTTATAACTTTCAAATGTAATATTACTTATATACTTATTTATTGTCCTGTGGACGTGCCACATTCAAAATCAACTTATTTTAATTTAAATCATTATTGTTATTATAAATATTCATTTAATGTAAATCTTATACAATTTTATCAGAAGTATTGAAAATTAAATTACATTCATTCACATTCACATTATACACGCATTCTCAATCATTCAAATTCATATTTATTTTGAATAATTTTATGAACATAATTTGCTTTTCATCTGTGAGCATATTCATCAAGACATTTTTTAAGATAAATTTCTTTAATACAGAAAAGTTAATTTATTTTAAAATTTTTTATTAATTTATAAAATAATAAAGTTTATAATATAGACTGCGTTTTAATTTTCAAATACTTCTAATTTGCTTACATTTTATTTATTTTGTAATTTAAATATGCAAGGTTTACCGCGAATTAGTATGATCTCACTAGACCTCAAAGAATCCAGCGAGGCTCCAGATTTATCTCCATTATATAGTGTTTGCAATTTTTAATTAAGGATATAGATTAACTTATGTTTAGTATATAGAAAGTCAATATAATGAAAATTCAGAAAATTATAAAGAAGCATTCAAGGATTTCTTAAATTTGCGAAAAGTATTAATTTAATATTTTCTATATAATTATATTTTTTCAGACATCCGTTTCTGGTTCAGAAAATCTCAATTGTTTAACAAGTATGAAACGTTATTACTCCCAATTACAACTTTTAAAAGCACGATTTCCTTTATCAACGAATGACGCTATTGCTGTCACATGGTTTTGGGAAGATTCAAATACAAATTCTACCGTTAGTTTAGCTGATATACGATTTGAAGAAGCATCTATATTGTTTAATATCGGATCCCTTCATTGTAACTTAGGAGCAAAAGAATCACGAGTTGATTTAGATGTAGTTTTCTTATTTTTCTTTTTAAAACTTATTTAAATATTTAGAGTACTAAAGTTGCATGTACACATTTCCAATGTTCTGCCTGGGCCTTTCAAAAAATTCTGGACACATATACTCCGTTGTCTGTTGCTGATCTAGAGTGTGATTTGTTAAGATTTTTGAATCTTTTAATGCTGGTAATTTACATTAAAATTTTATGTAATAGATTTACAAATGCTATATGAATTATTTAAAATAAATTACAATCGAAACTAATTTGGGCATTCATTATAAAAAAGTTAGGCTAAAGGTAAATTTAGTATCAAGTTCTTTTCTAATGTTAATTTGATTATATATCACAATGTTAGTATGTGGTACAAAGTTTTAATAATGCAAGTTATGCAAATTAGATATATTTGGAGCATTAATGAATAAAATTTATAATGAATAAAATTTATTTGAATAAGTTTAACAGCCAGAACGAGCTGCGTTTAGCTCATCATTGAATATATCCTATTAACTCAGTTGGTTTTCCCATGTGCTCCACATCTTGAATTTCACCATTTATCCGTGACACATTTAAGTTTTAAACATTTCTACTCAGATTTTTAAATTTATAAATGTAACTTTTCATGAGTTTCCGATGGTTCCTCGGTTCGCTGGTCCCAGACTTATCAATTTATTCAAGGCGGTTTTGGAAAGGAATTTTTGAATATTTCTTATTTAGAAACAAATTAAAATCTAAAATTCTGATTAAAATGCGTTTGAAAATCAATGTAAAACGACAGCTTGCGTTTTCATTAATATATACGATTTCATATTTTTAATAAGCGTATCTAAATGAATAATTCATTTTTATGAATGAGCCTTGGCAAAAGTACTGGAAATTACAGATAATATATAAAACCCTTAAATTCCAATACTTTTCCAGTATTTTATTGTTTTTTACTCATTGTGTTACTGAAAGCTTTTAATAAAATGAAATTTCACTAAAGGTAACATCAAAAGCAATATAACTAACAGCAACAGGTTTAATCTTATATTTTACGATAGTTATGGCGCTCCAAATTGACGGCGTAAATATTAAGTTTTTTATAAGATTTTGTGGCTTTTGAAAATCATTGTTTTTTTTATTTTTAATTTGAAGCGATAAAAACTTTTGCAAGCACCAATAGGCTTAATAAAAATGGATATTACAATTTCTATACATAAATTCTAACGGTTATTAGAGAACGCAAATTTTATATAAAAATCAATAAAATTTATTAAAAAAATGTTGTAACTTTCATACCATAAATAATGAACACAAATAAAATTATATATAAAATTATATAGCAAATCAAAATGATGTATTTAATGTTTTTATTTATTTAAACAAATTTAAACAAACATCAGCATATTTAGAGTTTCCGTGAGAAATGGTAATGAATGGGCATCAACAATTCTATTATATGCCGAAATTGATCGCTCAACTTCAACTGTTACCAAAGGAGCATATGTATATATTTTATTATTATGTGTGGCCCTCAATTCATTATAGTTCATAAAAAACGCAATATCCGTGTTTTTAGATGTTGAGTGTATTGAATTAAAACATCGTCATCTAATAATTCTAAAACATTTTTAACCGCGAAAACCTGGTTCTCAACTGATAGACCATTGGTAGATAGGTATTTGATTTTATCAATTAAGAAAGCATAATTATGGCATCTGCCTTTCAAAACCCACAGATAAAAATCTTGTTGCATGGCTTGTTTGATGCATCGTATCAAAAGCACTTAAAAAGTTTCCTATTTCAGTATAATTGTTCCAAATGTATTCTGTAAAAATAAGCCAAGTTCCCCTAATCAATATTGGAAACCCTGGTAATACATGCTCAAAGAATAAATTCTGGTTGCTATTATTCTTTACCAAAATTCTTTTCAAAAGTGCAACATAAACATCCACCAACTCGCACATGTTACGCACTTGTTCACTTATATTGTGAAGCATGTGTAATACACATGTAATATGTTTCATATCCGGATAAATGGCTTTCAGTAGATTTGCCATTGTTCTCATATTTTGTGCATGGTCCGATAAAAGAAGTTTAAAGTGCACTAATAAGGCCTCTGTACCTAAAAATTCACTTACTATTTCTATTATTTACCTAGAATACATAGATCCTGTGGTATTTTCTAATTCTTCGGTTTTTAAATGATAAATGATATTACTTTTTTCCCTATTGCACAAACCAATCATCATATTCATAATATTTTTTGCGTTTATATTTTTTCCCCATCAACAATAATAAAAAATCTTTTTTCAAAAATACTTCCCTTAACTTACTCTTTCCATTTTCGTATTCGCTTGGCAACGTTGTAGTTCTCATAGTCTTCCCAGATACAATAGGAAAGTTTACATGTTTTACCCTGAACTTTCCCAGGTAATATGATCGAAATGACTAATCGGGTAATCTGAAAGCAGTAAACAGTTCCAATAGATCTGAATTATTTTCGGATCTTGTTCATAATGTTGTCATAACGTCTTTGAAAAATATTAATTTTATTGTTCCTATGACTTTCTGTCTCACAGTGTTTTATGAAATTGCGTGTTCCAACCCGCGGATCAAATTCACATAAATTTCCACATGCTAAACACGTAATTGTCGATGATTCGGCTGCCGCGAATTTCTCCCGTTGGAGAATATATTGAACACTGGTAAGTTTCAATTCTTTTTCTTAAAGTCGTCATTTAAGGTTAAATATCATATTATGCTTATACTTTCCAAATATTTAATTGAGACTGGGTTATCACAATCTTTTATTTATCATTCAGCGTCTATACTGATTTTCACTCAGGATTACTCTTAAGTCCTTAATACATTTTAAAGCATATTTTAAAGTAGCGCCATACAGAACATCCTATGTACGGATCATTCTATTTCCTTTCCTAGCATTGGTTTCCTCCTTTCAAAGTCCTTTCCCATGTCATACTTTTTATTAATCGAAAGTGTTTAGCATCTATTGTCAGCATACAAATATTTAATATGTTTAATAAGTGATTTCTTTGAAACATACATAAATTGTGAGTAAATATCATACAGTCTTTCACTGAGTAGATGCGACTTTTCAGAACCAAGCTAAATACTCAAATATTCATCTTACTGGTCAAATTCATTCCTTCCCATACACTATATCAATGATTACATCATAATATATAAATATTAAATTTCCTCACTTGATAGTGTAAGAATTTTTTTACATAAATAAATTATGATATTGGTGCTTACATTGTAATAAGATTGAGTAACCACAAGTACAAAATAATGGTATTTGTTTCACGTAGTTCGAAAACGCCAACTTTTCACAATAATTAATTAATTCCGTATCAAAGTATAAAAATTCTTAAGCATACATTATTTGACGTTAGTACATTCAATATCATATGTTTATATTTTTATAAATATTAATATCTAATTTTTTATTTTGTCTTTTGAATTCATTTTCCATTCAGAACTTTTCCTGACCAACCTTTTTTTAAATTTGGCAATTCTGACCATTCTAATTTTTCCTGTTACCTTTAGAGATCCTCAATTACTCTATAATTTTATGATATCCAATAATTGTTAGATATCTTATCATGCATCAAAGTGATTTGCAATATTACTTTATTTGATACGATAGATTACTAAAAAAAATTTGTAAAAAAAATTGTAAACGCAATGAAAATTTCACTATTTTCTATTAACAATTCATTATAAGTATCTATTCAGTTTAAAATATTTATAAATAGTTACATTATGAAGTACTGTTAATAGGCTCAAGCTCATGAATGCGTGTTGGAAAAATCTATGGTTGATCAACGCAGATCTGTAATTACAGCCAAAATTGCTTTTCAGATAAGTGATTTTTACAAACAATGTCAAGGTTTATTAAGAAGTGAAAATATTGGCTACGCTGTTAATTCAAGACAATACAAAGTATTTAAATTAATTTTATTCCATTCTAAATTGGCTTAAGAATTGGAAAAGAACTTGTATTCTTAAAGAGCACCTATACTTTTGTTTGAGCTATTACTATATGGGTTTAATGGCGGAAGAAGCAAAGAAATACGGAGATATTGTTGCTTGGATGAAATTGGCGAAAGAAAAATTAGATAAATGTTTGAAATCAGTAAAAGAATTGAAAAGTAGTTCTGCCGAAGAAACAATCAAATTTGTACAAGATGTTGTTAATGGAAAGTTAGAATTTTGAATATTTCCTTTTAGTTTTTTTCAATTTTATTAGGTATTATATTTGATAATTTTCACTATATTCAGTAAATTTTAATGATTTTTATCCAATTTCTTTTTTATCTTCATTTCTATTTCGTAAATACAGACCAATATTTTAATTTTAATCAAAATGTTGATCGATTGTCGTTAGAAAAGAAATGAGGATAAATAATTACATTATTAAAATACAGCACAAAAAATAAATCAATATAAAAGTGAAAAAAGTTTCAATTGTTTTTTTTTCATTTTCATTATAATTTTTTCCTATTTTTAGACTAGAAAGCAGTGTAAAGGATAATAATTTTGTTTATTATGAAAAGGTTCCTGAACCCGATATGCTTCCTACAATCCAAGGTTTACTCGTTTGATAATTTGCAATTAATTATTAAAATATAGGGGCTATGTTGCTAAGAGGCATTGGATTCGACGTTAATGATCCAGAAATAATCGGTAAAGACATTTTTCGCAATCTAATTCCAATGGAGACTCATTTTTCCTCATCAGTTTACAGGTAAATTATGATATATTATTTTGGAAATAAACATTTCTTTTTAAAATTCTTTCAAGTGAAAAGAAAGCTGAAATTCTGAGATCTATTCAAAGTGATGCTGATGAGAAAAATGAAGAAATGAAGTTATTATATTTATTTTTAATTATATATTAAAATATTTGCTGCTATTAAGCTAAATATTAAGTTCCTGTAAAATTGACTGTTTGATGCAGATTATAAAACATTTTTCATAATGTTTTAATTTTATATTGAAATTGGTAACATATTTGTTGTGTTATGTTGTGTAAAGTCAATGATGGAAATTTAAAATTTGATAGAAATAAATTGAAACAGTCAGACAAAAATTAATAATACATAAATGAAAAAAATAAGAAAAAATTAAAAATTAAAATGTATTTAAAAAATTAAAAAAATAAGAATGAATTTTAAAAATATATAAAAAATAAATTAAGAAAAAGTATGAATTAAAAAATTATGAATTTATAAAATAAAAATTAAAGAAAATATAATATAAGAAAAAAATGAGAATGAATAAAAGAAATTATAAAAAGATACAAATGAATTTAAAAAATACAAAATAAAAATTAGAATAAATTTAAAAAGTAAGAATGAATTTAAAAATATATAAAAATAAAATAAGAAAAAAATGCGAATGATTAAAATAAATTACAAAAAAGAATGAATTAAAGAAAATTAGATAAAAGAATAAATTAAAAAAATTAAAAAACAGTTATAAATTTTAAAAAATACAATTGAATTAAAAATAAAAAAATTTAAATTAGAATAAATTTAAAAATATATAAAAAATAAGAATGAATTTAAAAATATATAAAAAATAAAATAAAAAAAGTATGAATTAAAAAATAAAAAAATTATGAATTTATAAAATAAAAATTAAAGAAAATATAAATTAAGAACAAAATAGATGAAAAAAATGAGAATGAATAAAAGAATGAATTAATGAAAATTTTTTAAATTAAAAAAATTAAGAAAGAATTATGAACTAAAAAAAAATTAAAAATAGAATTAATTTTAAAAAATGGATTAATAATTAGATTAGACTAAAAAAATAAAAAATAAGAATGAATTTAAAAATCTATAAAAAATAAAATAAGAAAAGGTGTGAAAATATAAAATAAGAAAAAAATGCGAATGAATAAAATAAATTACAAAAAAGAAATAAGTAAAGAAAATTAAATAAAAGAATATAAATTAAAAAAATTAAAAAACAGTTATAAATTTAAAAAATACAATTGAATTAAAAATAAAAGAATTAGAATAAACTAAAAAAAATATGAATGAATTTAAAAATATATAAAAAATAAAATAAGAAAAAGTATGATAATAAAATGAGAATGAATAAATGAATGAATTAATGAAAATTTTATAAAAGAATAAATTAAAAAAATTAAGAAGGAATTATGAATTAAAAAAAATTAAAAATAAGAATAAATAAAAAAATTAAAAATAAAATTAATTTTAAAAAATAGATTAATAATTAGATTAGACTAAAAAAATAAAAAATAAGAATGAATTTAAAAATATAAAAAAAATAAAATAAGAAAAAGAATGAATAAAAAAATTACAAAATGAGAATGAATCTAAAATAATTAAAAAATAAGTTTTTTAATAAAATTAAAAAAAATCATAAATTTAAAAATTATAAAGCTTATTATTATGCTTATCTCAAAGATTAAGCCATGCATGTCTAAGTACATGATTTAATATTATAAGAACTTTTTTCAATTTTCACCTCTGATTTATTTTCAATTGACATTGTATTTATTAGAACTTTTTTGACTATGAATCAGTAAATATATCGATGTTTTTTTTGATACTCACGAATTTTCGGCACTGCGTTTTTCAAGTGATTTATAATTAATATTTAAAAAATATTTTCTATGAAATGAAATCCTTAAAGCCACTTATAAAACTGTAGACAATTTCTCAATGACATGCAATGGGATAATGAAACATTATCATTATCCGATGGAAAAGTTCCGCAAGAATTGTACAGCTGCGCAGCATTTATTGCTGCAAATCCGGAAATTTTCTCAACTATTAAAAACATGATGCAAGGTAAAAACTAATATAAAACCTCCTGTGCAACCCACTCGATTGGCTGTCATTTAGATATATCCTCCATCAGTATCGAAGTTGAAGAATCTCTAGAAGTATTATCCAATAGAATGAGGACAATTAAAGTGGATTTCATAATACAAATAATTCTAAATGTTAATGAATCGATTAGAATGTAAAAGCACTCGATGGATGGAAATCTCTAGAACAGGAGTATTCGGAATTTATCAGCAATTTTGAGGATGCAAAAGAATCAAACAATCAATTACGCGAGGCATTTGCATGCACTCTCAGTGATTTCACTCTAGTCCAACAGCCAATGACAACGGTGATAGATAGTTTGCCATCGGTTAAAGAAATGTCCGGTAACAATCTACTGACTATTACCAATTTGATATTGATGATTTTTCCGATTCTCAGAAAACGCTGACATCAAAAAGTTAATCGAAGAAAGCCGAAGGCTGTTGGGAAAAGTCGATGAAATGACGAGTCAACGTTCGGATTTGTTGGTGCAATTGAAAACCCAAATGATGAATGATGATTTAACTCAGCAGCTGTTGAGTAGTAAAGATGATTCGGAAAGAAATAGGATTATCGAAGAGGGTTTAAAGAAGCACCGTGAATTTATTGATTATTTACGACAAAATATGAGTGCTCAAGCTCGGATTATGGATGCTATTGTTGAACTCAATGCTCATATTGCTGGATTTAAACTGAAAATATTGGAAATAAACACGAGTAAGATCGATTATTATTATTATTGTGTAAAAATAATCGATATTAAATTTCACAGGGCATTTAAAAAAATTTCTATTGATTGAATTTTTAAAATATCGATAATAACTTTGAAAATGTCAATAATAATCAATCATTTATAAAACCGACTCATGACCTCATAGATACTGTAAAAAATTTATTTTCGGTGTTACACAAGAGTGCATTTTAAAAATTCTATATTGATTGAATTTTTTACTATTTATTATCGATTATTATTATTGTGTAAAAATAATCGATATTAAATTTCACAGATCAATTAAAAAATTTCTATTGATTGAATTTTTAAAATATCGATAATAACTTTGAAAATGTCAATAATAATCAATCATTTATAAAACCGGCTCATGACCTCATAGATACTGTAAAAATTTATTTTCAGTGTTACACAACAGAGTGCATTTTAAAAATTCAATATTGATTGAATTTTTTACGATTTATTATCACTTTTATTCGAGGAGTTAGATATCATGTATCTTTATGGTAGCTAGAGAGCTGTTTGGCAGTGAGGGTCGCTTTATTTTGTTGGATTTATTGATTTATTTCACTTTTGTTTTGCATTTCGCCACTAATTTTATGAAATCAATTCAAAAAATCAATACTAACCTCGAATAATAAATTTCCTACACATTTTATTGATTTAAGCATTATATTGACATTTTAATCGTATATAGATAGAAATTAACAAAACCAATGCCATTACCAATGATATTGACCTTGCACATCACAAGAGTTGCCATACAAATCGATCAATATTTTCCCTGCATTTTGTTATGAATAGATAATCATTTGTTACAAGTTTTTTTCATATTGTTCAGTATTCACTACTATTTGTCAACATTCAATATTTGATTGGAAACGAAGAAAATCTCATTGAAATACAACACGAAACCACACATATTCTTTTTGCATATCACACGATATTAACGATAAATCCTTCAGTGGATTTTCCAATTGATGCCATTAACAATGTTTTATAAAGTAGTTCCTTTCGGTTTTGAATGACGAAATTGCACTGGTGGAAATAGGACAAAACTTTTTTATACAGAGTAAAATTATATAGTTACTACGAAAATCAAATATTAAATAAAATAATACTGCAATCGCACAGAGTCAATTTTCTATTTAACCACCTTCTGCTTCCAGACACTTCGCCAAGGGATTTACCAAGGAAAAACACCATTTTCGAAGATAGTGACACCCTTTTCATTGAGGAAATCTTGCACTAGTCAGTTGAGAGCCTCTTTGAACTTAATACTGAGGCCTTGCAAATGTTTCTTGAATTAATTAAACAAGAAAAAAGTCATTGGAAGTCAAATCATAGCAATATTGGCGAATTTATGGAATAACAAAACTAAATTCAAAAAAATTGTCCATTCGGTTGTAAATATACTACACAAACAATCGATTTTATGAAGTATGTCAGTAATGTGGTTTATTAGTAAATGTTTCAAACGGTGCTCAACGAATATTGTTTTTAATATTTTTATGAAATTCATAAATTTTTAGGAAATGACATTTTTTAATTTTAATTCATTTTTGTTATTGGTAATCTATTTTAAATTGTTATTATTGTGGTAAAGGAGAGAAAAAGTAATTGCAAGAATTATTCGTTCATTTAATCTCTACAAAGACATAATTAAAAAAGGAGAAGAAGGAATCGCATTCTATAGAAAACTTAGTGATAGAATTACCAAGCTCCAAAAGGATGTCGATAAATTTATTCCCGTAAAACCAAAACCTTTAGAATCGGAATTAAATCCATTACCTCAACCTTCTAATATTATTGAAAAACAAAATGATCTCACTATAACACCTTGTTCAATTAAACCAGAACTAGATTATATTAACAATTACTCTCCTGCATTATCAGGTTCTACAAATAAACCTTTGCGCCTTAAAGATTATCTAAATGATAGAAAAAAATTACAGCACTCTAAAAGTAAGTTTACTGTGAAATATATAAATTTTGATTTTTACAACGATAAACAGCTTTAGAAACTCAAGAAACCCCTCAAATTAGTAATACTAATCAAAACCCAATGGCGTCACCCCTATATCAATATACTCCATGGGGGTTTTATGGCCCACCAAGTGCACAAGCTACTCATGTTCCGAATTATTCCACATCTAAATGTAAAACTAAAGATTGTGATTTTCGAACGACACAGAACGTTTATCTTTCTACACCTGCTTCGGAAGTTGGTATCGATAATTCTGTCTATTTAAACTACTTATCTTTACCACGAACAAATTACTCTTCCTTTTCTTCATCTTTCAACACTCCGATGAGTTCGGCTGCATCAATTGGCAACTTAGCGACCAATACAGAATTCACTATTCCTTACCAACACAATTCATTTGATAATCCAAATATCATATCTATGGCACATGGGTTTGGACATGCTCCAGTACCTCCAAACAAATTGATATCTAACGAATTCGAAAGACAACAATATTGTTCTTATCCTTACG
Source organism: Schmidtea polychroa (assembly GCA_959609185.1). Taxonomy (NCBI): domain Eukaryota; kingdom Metazoa; phylum Platyhelminthes; order Tricladida; family Dugesiidae; genus Schmidtea; species Schmidtea polychroa. The sequence continues at coordinate 112,493 of CAUHTR010000119.1, forward strand.
CTCATGAAATGAATGACTCACAATATCCACAAAACCAAAATCCCTATTCTGATCCAAGTTTTGCTAACATACGATATCAATATATGCCATTCTCATCTATTTCACAAACTAATCCTTTGAACACTCAATTCCCGGCCTCAAATACTATCCAATCACCAGCAAGTATTTCCCAACATGATCTAACCTCTTACAGCTATCCTGAATACAATCAATTTCCATCATCAGCTATGCAGAACAATCAATATTCCAATTTCCAAACCATACCTCAACAGCAAAACAATACTCACTTTTCCAATTTCTACTCAAATGCCAATTTACCCAACTATCAAACCAATCAGCATTCTCAGTCTATTTCATCAAATAACATCGGAAACATTCAGAATACTTACGAAAATCACGAAAGTATCATTAATTCTAAAATCCAAGAAATACCAAGAAGTCAAAATCAAGACATAGTATTGCCTATGCCTCTAGCAAACCAATCAATTGCGGAAAAATTTCCCATTTCTCATCATGTATCCAATCAAAATAAGAATCCAACAATTACAAATACGAATAATCCTTCTCGCAATAATACAGTTGAAAAGAAATTAAATTCAACCGATCTTCTTTCCAGTAGTCCAACAAATGCTTGCAAACAAGACAAATCGTTTGCTGTATTAGAACCGAAGATTTTGACAAAACAAGAACTTGAAGATCAAAAAGAAGAAAAGCGCAAGCAAATCTATCACAAACAACATTCCGGTTCCAAACAGCCATTCAATGATCATTTAATTCTCAATAAATTCATAGCTGATGCAGAAAGATTTCTGAAAAAAATCAATGATTTCTTGGATTCAAATAATTGTGCAGTATTTGATCAGCATTGGAATCAATTAATTTCGAAAGAAAGAAGTTTAACAAAAAAGTCTACTGCTATTGCTAAATGTTCTCCGATGAAAAATAGAATGCAAGATTCTGTACCGTGTAAGTTTTGTTATTTTGATGGTATTTTCATAAATATTAATTTCTTACCTAAAACTTTGGACATTAATTATTAAAATCAAATCGTTACAATTTATAATTGATTTTTGTGATAAGGAAATATAATATTTACATTTGGTCAATAATTATTGGTCAGAATTATAATTAAAACATAGTAAATGAATAAGCTTAGTTATATTTATTATTAAAATGTCTTAACCAGTTACAATTCATAGAATTTTGAAAATTATAAAAATGACGAAGGAATTTTTTAAAAAATGATTTCTTGAAATATTTTTAATTTATATCGTTGAAATATTTCTATTTTGAAAGAAAAGTATTTATGGACAGGAAAAGTAAGTAGATATTGTATTCGCTGGATTAAAGTACGTCAAATTTATCTGAAAATTTGCCGATCAGGGACGTAATCCACCATTTTAAGAGATTACCACGAAGTAGTTTATTGGTTATCATCTCAACAATAAAGTTGGTCAATCTATTGACATTTAATATCAAAAAGTTCGGTGTGATATTAAATTAAGTAAAGACAATAAAAAAGGACAGCCTAAGGATATAAAATTATATTTTGTTAAATGGGCAGTCGTCATGAATAAGGACCTTAGTGGATAAGAAAAGGTCAAATTTATTTGAAAATATATAGTCCATGGCATTAAATCACCAGTTAATTATTTAATCCGATTTATCATTAATCCACCCTATCATTATGAACAAGGGAAAAAAGATTTTCTTCAGCTGAATAGTTTTAAAACATGATTTGTGTCGTTCAGTGATTATACAAATGTTTATAGTGTGTAAATGTATGATGTCACTGGATTTGTAAGTAATCTGATGCATAGTTTGTATGTAGTGTAACACTCTTTGTTTCACATTAGATTGAAATGGATTAATTCTTTATCAGCAGTAAAGGTTTTTAATACTACCTAATTTACTATATACAATTGACTATATTCTGCTACCGCTAAATATTATTAGTGAAATGCAATGTTCCATAAATTTCAAAAATTGCCTAAAACGATATTAAAAATTTTTAAATGTCGAAAATTACTTCAAAATATTTCTAATTAAAATTTTTCAAATGTACCAATTTTGAAATAACAGTCATAAAAAGCCGTATCGAAAATATATTCACTTAAAAGATTAAAACAAATAGGTTGTACAAATTAGTATAACTTATTATAAATGTTCTTAATTCTTATTAATTTATAATAGGTATGAAGTAAATTTCAAGTAAAACTATAAATTTCTAAAGTAAAAATTATATTATGTTCAAGTATTTTATTTATAAACTAAAGTAAAATTATGTTAAGTTCAAGTAAAAAAATTCAAGCTACAAAATAATAAAATTCAAACAAAATTTTAAAAACTTTCAAGTAAACAGCAAATTTTAATTTTAAATTAAATTATCTAACAACTAATGAATTTTTAGCTTTTTCTGGTTCGTTTTCTTTTCGTTTTTCACCGAGTGGAACACTTTTAGCTTTTATTCATTTTTTGACATTTTGTTGCTATCACCTTCATAATGTGCCAAAAGATTCATTTTTTAATTATTAACTACAATTTTTGATTAAAAATAAATAAACGAAATTTTGTTTTATCATAGTTGAAACAAAGACAACGAATATTAATTTGTTTAAATCAATTAAATAAAAATTTTGTGTGTAAATATTTTTTTTATTTAAGATACTGTTATTGTTTCATAATAAACATTAATGTTTTTAATTAACTTTGTTTATTTAATTTTTTTTAATTGATCATTTTTATATTTTACTTGAAGATGAATATATTCCCATTTATAATTTACAATCTGTTGATATCAAGAAATTACTACTAATATAACATTTGTACATCATAAAGTGACATTTTTTGTGGTTACATAAAAAACACCAAACCACAATTGACTTTAAATTGTATGCTCATTTGTCATTGATGGATGTTGATGGAATAGTATGTATTTTTATTTTGTCTTGTGGTTCTGACTGTATATCACTAAACAGTATGTGTGCATTTATCTGGTAGGGTATACATTCATCTGTTTATAGAAAATTGAATTTACAAATGGTGTAAATTGGACTATTAAGTGTGGAGCGCTGTTAAGACAGAGGTCAATGAACACCCTCATGACACTGAGGGTTTTTTATTAGCAGTCACAATCAGAGTGATGTACAATATGAATTAGGGTCATTTAATTCAAGTGTGTAGAAGATTTCAATCACGCAAAAAAGCAATTATTGAAGATGGTGACTAAATTGAAAATATATATATATATTTTAAATATATATATTTTTAATTAATTTTTATCCTTGTAGGATTTTTCAATAATAAAGTCCTCGAATTCTTTACGCACACTGTACTTCTGATAATAATAATAATAATAATAATAATAATAATAATAATATAATAATAATAATTAGATTACTATAAAATCTAAGATAATTTTAAAATTCATTAGGTCTGAAAATATCACACTTAGGTCTGAATATATGATGAATATTCAGATAAAAATTAGAAATTATAAAATGAATGATTTACATAAATCATTCAACTTTAAATAAATATTAATACGTACCCCAAAAGTAAAGCACTAAGCAAAAATGTTTGAAATGAGCTGGTCACTGACAAAATGTAAAATGTAGAAAGGTGCCAAATGTGACCTAATTGTTACATCCCCTATAGGCCAAACCCCTAAAGTTATCTTTTAAATAATAAGCAACTATTATAAAATCTATGCATTTTAACAAAATTATATCTGGGACTAAATGGGTTAAAACCGTTTATTACTGTTTCATTTTTATTGCTTTTTTTTTGGAAGTTATCGAAATGATGCTAATGATTGTACATGTACACTGACATATTCGTACATATACTTATTAGTGAAAAGCAGTCGGATTCACTGGGCAACTACGAAGGCAGATATTAAATACATCAAAATAACAAATGAGCACACAATTTTGAGTTTTTTGCGCATGGATACATTTTATAATAAAAACCCACAAAATTGTCATGCGGATACTTAAATACATATTCAATTTGGATATGGTAAGAAAGATATTTAAAATATTCACACAATTATTCAAGTTATGAAATGTAACACCTACAACTTTTGATGAAGGGCTTCTTTCTGAAATTTCTGCTATTTTCTCTATTAGATTTTGGGACAATGAACTACTATGTAAGATTTATGTGTCCAAGAGAGTGATATATTGAAAAGGTTTGTGAAAAGCTGATTTCAGATTGGGCGTTTTTTCAATTAGCCTCTTTAAAATAATTTCTTCTAAAATTCATTAAATTCGATTTAAACAGTTTATTTATTCTCATGACTAATAGATCGAAATTTCCTACATAGTACAAAATTTCGGCACTGCCTTTATCAAATAAAGGCAGTGTCGAAAATTTGTTTTATAAACCAAAGATGACATAAAATAATGATTTTTGCCGAAACAACTGGCAATAAAGTACAATATTTTAAAAAGAAAATAATCAAAAATTTTAAAAACAAACAATTGAAATTCTTATTTATATTAATATTAGCTACTTCAAAAATGATTTATATAATTAACATTTTTATGATGAGGTTATTATTGATTTTTTATTATCTGCCAGATGATGAAAATCGGGTTATTATTAAAGATGGAAAAGATGATTATATTAATGCTAGTCACATTTTGTTACAAGTAGTTTTGTTTAACTGTAATTTTGTATGTTAAACATCATTAAGAATATTGATGATTGTTTTCCGAGATTTATTACTTGTCAGTCCCCCCTCTCAAATACCATTAGTGAATTTTGGACTGCAATATTTGAACAAGGTTGCGAAATACTTGTGCAATTAGCATCACCAAGCAATACCGATGACACATCTAAAGTGATTTTTCTCAGCATATTAGATGTTCAAATTAATTTTCGAAATAGGGCCGCGTAGTTACATATTGGCCAGACCCTAAATCAAAAAGTCTTTCCGTTGGCAGTAAATTCGAAATATCCGTTCAATCTTTCAAAGAAAAACCGAATTGGGACGAACGCATTCTCTTAATGAAACATTTAAAGACCAATCAATCACGAAGTGTTTGGCATTTTCTTGTTCATAATGTCAGCAACAAGTTTGGAGATTTTTATTCGACATATAAACTTAGTAAATTTTAAATTAGATTGCCAAAATCACTCGATGAATTTTTATCCTTTGAAACTGAACTATGTCGATATTATAGGCAACAAAGATCACTAACGAAACCAATAGCAGTTTCTTGCATGTAAATTTATTTTTTTTATATGTTTTAATATATATAGTGCAACTAATACTATCTTTTTCTAAAAGTCCCCTACTAGGTAAGTTATTTCTTTTTGAGAACTACCATATAGAAACAAATTTAATTAAATATTTGAAATTTTTCTTTTCATTTTGTTCAAATGCCAGTTAATCAATAAATTACAATCCTTTAGATTAGATCAATAGTGATAAATTATTGATAAATTAATAATAATAAAATTTATTGATCAATTGTCACTGAATTCTGTATTCGATCAATAGTGAATAATATTAAATATTTATTGGTAAATTAATATTATCGAAATTTATTGATCAATTGTCAGTCAATTCTGTATTCAATCAATAGTGTTTCATGTTAGTTGTCATACTTTTGGTAATAAAATAATATTTACCAATATTTATTAAATTCAAAAAACAATGCTATTTGTTTGCAATATTTAAACAAATCTAAACTATGATTTTTATTCAACGTCGATTAAGCATAAGGAATTTGTGTACAACATACATTCATTTTATATTTTATTTGACTTTTATTTATTTAATTAATATTTTTTTCTATATTCTCACATCTTATTAAATATTTTATTGATAAATTAATATTAAAGAAATTTCACTCTTTTTGAACTTCGAATACCAGTCCTTGAGTCCGACAATATCTTCTCCATAAGCTTGATAAAATGCTTCTGAACTTTTTTTTACCTATATTGGACATGAATAAAAATGTCTTATCGACCTTCATTTATTAATTTTGAAGGAGTTTTAATTAAGTAAGAAATTTGAAACGAGTCTTCATCATATGCATCAAACTAATAAATTAACTTCCGTAACTTTTTCATCGAAAATCTAATACTTTTTTTATTACTGCAAATTTTTGTTTGACGACTCAATCTTTAAAAGGATTATTTCATTATCGAAAATTCTCACTCCATATAACTTCCATCAAAGATTTGTCAAATACTAGTTTATCGCTTAATTTTTTTTATATTATTATCTAAAACAATCATTTCTACAGCTACGTCTTTTGTTTTTCTATTTTCTGTTGCCTTTCTGTAAACTCTTGTACATTTTACACATTTCTTTGTCTTCATTTCTCTTGAGGCTTAAGATCAATACTTGCTAATTTAAACTTTAAATTAATGCCTTGAATGAAAAAAAAAACAGCTGGTTTGAACATTATTAAAAAGTACACGAGGTGATGTCATTCACTGAAAAACTCATTAGAAATTTATTTTCCCCAGCACTTTTCATTATAAATTACCACACAGGCATCACTAAACTCTTAGAATTTCAACTTTACTTTTCATTTTGTTTTTTTTTGTAATATTCTTTTTTTATTTTTTCTCAACAATCTTGATCTTCATTTCTCTTTAAATTATAGATCAATATTTTGAGTTTAATAATAAACAAAATATTGATTTATTGTGTGAAAAGAAATGAAAATAGAGGAAATGGTAAAAATGAATCATGTGTTTGTGATCAATTGATAAAATTAAATTTACAAAATTAATCAAAATTGCACATTTGAAAGGGTTCTCGGTGTGCAATTATGAAATTTTGGATTTTCCTTATCCATTATTTACCCTAGGAACGGCTCTTCTATTAGTGGTTTATTTATTCTTTTAACATCTGCAATTTTGCAAATGGAGATCACCGGTTTATTTCCAGACATTGATAATATTCTATTATCAATGTGGCAGCAAAGAAGAAACCTTTTGGATGATAAACACCAGCTGCTTTATGTTTACAAAGCTGTCTCTAAAGCATCCAGTGATTTGCTTTCAAAAAGTTAGAAATATCTGAAAATTGGAAATAAAGTGTAATTATCGACCACAATAGGAAACATAGTGATAGGGCCTGGTAGAATTTCAGCTAGTATCCATAGTGTTGTCAGTGAACATTCGTCTCATTCATCAATGATGGGAACTCCAATTAATCCTTCAACATCAGTAAATTCATCAACTTCAATAATCGATTCGATATTTACCAATCAGCATTTACAAATAAGTGATTTGGATTCTGTGTTGTCTAAGTGGACATTGAAACCGGAAGAAACTCAGAAAAGCCTTGAAAATGCTAAAGCAAACATAGTAACAGAAACAATTTCCATTAACCTATTAGACAATGCCAATCCAAAACTATCAAACAAGTCTTCTACATCATCGAATAAAGTGGTTGTTGATTCTATGAATATTATTTCTTCATAATAGTGTTATAATTTAGGCAACGTCAAGAAACATACAATTACCTTCTACATTGATTCATTTGCAGGATCCTTCATCCATTGATTTTACTCCGACTCCGCCGGAAAAAAGGAAAATGACCAAAAAAGAATTTGAAGCCAAATTAAATAACACTTATGTGGAAACGAATTCTAATGTCGATTCTTTTGATCCACTGAGAAAGTTGGACCCGATTCAGCATCTTCATTGACTAGTTCATAATACATGAGTGATCCAATCCGATTTTGATTGAAATAAAATTATAATAAAATGTATTTTCAGTTTTTGTTATTAAAACTTTAATATTTATGGATGATAATTGATATTTGAATTATTTTAAGAATATTTTTGTGTTGTTTACATAATCGAGAATTTGTCGCGCATTTTAATATTCCATGTTATAATTTGTGATTTATGTAAGACCAAAATTTAAAAAAATCTCAATAAGTGGCGACTATCATAAACACAAAAAGCCTGTTAAAGTTTTAATTATGAACACTTTCAGAACTTGTTTGTTTCAGGGCCAATCTAAACTTTCCCTTGTATAAAAATCAGTTAAGTTGTGGAAAACTGCATGAACTTTAGGTTTAACTCTAATTTTCAAATCAATGTAGTTTTTTCTAGTTTTAAGAATGCACGCTTTTGTTGGGTCATTGAAAACAATATCTGTGAAATGTCTAAAGGAACACCGAGGTGATCCATTCTCAGACGACCACATGATTAATGAAACTAACCACCTGTATACCCATGGTGACATATCATGATAATACAGTATAGTGGCTGGATGTGACTAAACAGATAAGCTTTGTTGCCAACTTACTCTACTTGACTCTCATCTGAAATTCTGGACGGTCAATAGAAGGTCCTATGTCGTTCGGAAACTGTTTTCTGAGAGTTAATCGAGAGATCCATAATTCGGTGAATGCCAGAACATGAGTAACCATCGGTCAATAAACTAAATCAATTAATGTAAAATTTAAAATCGAATAAATTCCGAACTATAAATTTATAATGTACATTGCTCCAGGATCAGGTTCATCTGAGCCTGATTTTTGTCGATCAGATTTTCTCACAATTCTCCAGCCGCCGAATCCTCTGTTGTGCTTCCTTCATCGGCGAAGATATGAATAATGTGCTCTCGAGACGATCTATTTTTGCTTCTAGCAGTGCATTTTTCACATTATACATGAGATCGGCTCGTATAACGCAAGAATAACTTGAAAGGATTAAGAAATTATATTTTCTACAACGACCAGAAAGAATGAACTAAAATGACATCACTAATAGGTAGCAGATTTGTCAAGCCAAATAGAAAAATCATCGTTATATGTAGGCCTAAGATTTGCTTGTTTTTCAATAAGTGTCTTTTTTAATCTTTCTCTTGCTATTTTGCAAACAATGTACATGCAATCAATATTTTTGAACTGAAATCATAAATTATTTTTTATTTTTTTCTACAATGTGATCTTCATTACAACTCTACATCTAATATGGATATTTACATTTTCTTCGTTTAATCTACTAAGTATTGTAATAAAATTAATTATTCTTAGATAAATACCAAGAAGTTCCAATAAATGCGGCTAGCTTAATTATTCAAGTAATTTTTACTAATACATTACTAGCCCTACCCCCGACTTACACTTCAATATCCTGATCTGATTGTATTTGTTTCCTGTTGCTGTACGTTAGGCTATGTTGTTTGATGTAATTGTTGTTTAATATTGTGTTGTGGTAGGAATTTGTAGAACCCAGCAGTGTCACCTTTAAAAATTGTGTCGGGACTGCTGTTTATTTTAATTTAAATTTTATTTATTTTTTTTATTTATTTTTTTCATTTGTAACTTTATATAGTAATAATTTACTATAGAGAATTAACTATATAGTTTTTAAATAATAATAATAGAAATAACAATAAAATCAAAAATTAACCAAATTCGCAATAACTCGACTTTTATTAAAATCATGAGAAAGTATAGTTTCCATAAAAATCAAGAAAATTCATCTATGAAGAATAACTTCAGTTATGAAAATATTTATTCATTTCAAATTTTACCTAAAATTTTATGATGAGAAAGAATTTAATATAGATAAATTTGACGTGTAATCAGGCCCGGTTTTAGGCATAGGCGACGTCGGCAGCAGCCTAGGGCGCCGATTTACAAGCGGGCGCCAAATAGTTCTGCTTTTTTTATCAAGTAAATTAAATATTTTATAAACTTTCTATCTTTATATTGATATATACATATGTATGAATTTGTATATATATATATATATATATATATATATATATATATATATATATATATATATGTATGTACGTAAAACATGTAATTCCATCGTTGTTTTAGTCCGATACCGATTACTTATTTCTTTTAAAATTTAAAAAAATACAACGGAAAATCGATTTAAAAAAATATTTTGCAAGTTCAAAAAAGTTAACTGAAAAGCGGTTTTAAAAAAAATTTAGCATATAGCATGCTCTGAAATTTTTTTAAATTACGCAATAATTTTTAGTTTTATTTTAAAAGAATAAAGGTCACATGCAGTAAAGTTTTAAAAGACTAAAGTAAATGTTAAAAAAGTTAAAAAATAAATAAACAGAAAGTGAAAAAAAAAATAAAATTTAATTAGTGCAGGGCTCAAATTTTTTTATTTAAACTTAGATATTGATGGTACAGATTTATTGAACGAATTGATATTTATAGCTAGACATATTCCAAAAAACTTATTGCCGGAAGATGTACTTAATTATATTTGTAAAAATAATATAGTGGACAGCGTTCCAAATATATTTGTTGCTTTGCGAATTTTATTAACCCTACCAGTTTCTGTGGCAAGCGGTGAACGAAGCTTTTCGAAGCTTAAACAGATCAAAACATATATAAGATCTACAATGTCACAAGAACGGCTTGTGGGATTAGCAATATTGTCGATTGAACACGAAATGGCGTGTGATATAGATACGAAGTTGCTGCTTGAAGATTTCGCTAAACTAAAAGCACGAAAAATTAAATTTTAAATGGTTTTTGTTTTTATATATATTTTTGTGTAATAAATAAATGAAGTATAGTTATTTTATTTTCATTTACTTCTTTAATTATTGGGTTTGTTTCTAAACTAGAGGCGCCATTTTTTTAGTTTGCCTAGGGCGCCAAATACTCTAGCGTCGGGCCTGCGTGTAATACAAGATAAATTTTAAATAATAATAACTTAAAAATTATTGGTTTATGTAGAGATGAATTGAATCATTAAACTGAACTTTCAATATGGACTGAGTTGTTAAATTTGTAATGTTTGTGAATTAAAAATTTAGTTGAAGCTAGGGGCTCTTTTATTTATAATTAATATAATCTTCATTGATGTATATTCAATACAAATCAATTTGCATTAGAAACTTATTACAATCAATTATCAATTTGTTTGAATTACCCAAATTTTAAAAAATTAGCGAAATCTTCAGCAATATTTTCAAACATTCTGTGACTATGGTTAATTCTTTAGTAAAATGCACATAAATTTTTTATTGAAAATATTAAGATCATTACCATTTCTTTTAATATGCTTATGCTTATTCCTATTTTCAATAATATATAAATTAGAGAAGGTTTGTTTTTTATTTTTACCCAATATGCATTTTTAAGTGATTATTTTTAAATTATGAAATTTATTATATAATTGGTTGTCTTTTTCTGAAAGTTTATTATTAGTTAGTATTTTTCCATCATGAAATCATATTAAAAATTTTTAATTTTAAATATATATATATTTTTTTATCTAGATGAACTACTCTGATAAGGATTTACTTATAATAAATACATCGTGGATGGACTCAGTTAATGAAATTAGTAATTATATTTTTAGTATATTTAATTTTCACAAAATGATAAATTATAAACTTATAAAATTAACAGATTCATTATTTACTTAAGATACAAAATTTACACATGTTTTAATATTTTAATATATTTTTGAAATATTCAAGTCTATGATATTCAAGGAGATGTATGAAGTAATTTTAGACGTTTAAATACGTATTATGTTGAATTGTTGGTTAGAAAGAATGTTTGAATTTATTGTCACAATTTCATTCGTGCTTTACACAAAAATGGGCTACCAACAATTTAATAACATTTATCGATTATCACAAAACAATCTTCAACTAAAAACTGATTACTCCGGGGCTTATTTAAATTAGAGTTGCCAGATGCCTCCTGAAAGATAGGAGAGAGGAGAGTTGGGAGAGAGGAGAGTTGGTAGAGAGTAGGCCGAAAATGACATCGGGAATAAAATATTATGACTAAAAGAAAATAATATAAGAACATTTTTCAATTTTCACCAATGATTTCTTTTCAATTGACATTGTATTTATTAAAAACTTAATTATGAATCAGTAAAGTATATCGATTTTTTTATATCTTTACTGATTCATAGTCAAGTTTTTAAAGAAATACAAAAAAAATAAATTTTGATAAATATACTCATATTATATAACGACAACCTTTGACTGTTAGGCCAGCATCATCTGCACAACATTTATTCATACAATATAGCATACATTAGTTCCTATGTGGCTATACTTCCAACAGCCTATGATAAATAAAGCTATCAATCAGTTTTGCAATACGGGATTACATTACTTTTATCATTAGAACAAAACCGATGCTCAAATTCTAACAGTGGTGCTGTATTTGCTGTTGATGAAATCGGTAGAGTTTGTTTGAGGGGTTCCATGAGCAGAAATGGTTGTTGTGACAGCAAACCGAGCCTGATTCCAGCCTGTAAAACCTGTCAATCGAATAAATGTTGTGCAATTTATGAATATTGTGTGTCATGTTGTGTTAATCAAAAAAATGTTGGTAAACAATTATTAATTTTGGATTTCAAGCTTTCTACTTTGTCTACAGAAAACTCTCTGGAAACTGATATTAGAGAAAGCCTCTCTTGCGGAAAAGTTTGTCTATTCTACAGTTAGATCTCCATTTGAATTTTGTATCGCTAAATGTCGGACGTCCTCCACGGTAATCAATTATAGCTCCATTTATAGATAAATAAAATTCCATTCAGAGTGTTTTTCATGAAAATTCTTACCGAGATAAGATATTCAAATATTGTCATGGAATCAATCCACCAATTTTGGTGAAAAATGTTTATTAATTCTATTATTTTTTTATTAATTGAAATTTGTGTTTATTAATTGATTTTTTGAAATTCGAATCAAGGCACATTTATTGGAATTCTGTACATTAAAATTGTCCCATTCATGAATCGGCCTCAAAGAAAGGAATACTTGATTAATTGATTATTATTATTCACTTGAAAAATTTTCACAAAAATTTACATTAAAAATAAACTCAAAAATTTACATATTTAATTTTATAATACACACATAACTCGCTTTACAGCCTAGATACGTTCCATAAAACTTGGCCGCAAAGCGAAAAGCCGTATAAGGAATCAATTATTCTAATACAAATCCAACGGCATCGGTTCCAAATTTGTTAACTAAATATGTAACATGGTTTATCATTCAAAATGCATTTTATATTTTTATTTCATTTAGATCAAAAATACATACATAACACGTAAATACATTTGTTACATACATAATTTTTCATATGAAAGGGGTTCCCTATCAGCTTCAAGCAGATGAAGCGCATCACGTTCGTTCAAATCTTCAAGGCCGAGATCATGTGCTAGATCCAAATGTTTTGCCTAATTTCACTTTTTACAAATTCTGGCCATATTTTTTTCCAAATATGGTTCATTGTTGTTAATTTTAATTCCTTCCACGATTCACTAATGCTGTCAACAGCATCCTTGATGTAATAGTTTTTCCAAAATGCTTTAATTGAAGATTTACCATAGGTTTCCTTTATAAGAAATCGGAAAGTTCGATGTAGGTAATATGCTTTAAAAGTGGCTATTGCACCCTGATCCATCGGATGGATCAGAGCTGTTATATTTTTCGGATGGTACTCTGTAGTGAGCCGTTGGACGTCATCGAAATCTATATAAATCATATGGTTAAAGCAAAGCTTTCGAATCTACTAATTCTTGTCCGATACCGAATAAAAAAAGGAAATGGAATCTAAATAAAGAAGCTTGTGATTTAAAAGAATAGAATTTTTTTATGCTGAATTTAGTTAATGCTTCCATTTGTTCTCAGAATACAGAAAATATATCAAATCATGCACAAACAGATATTGAAAATTCCTTAAACACTAGCCTAAATGGGCGATCATTTACGAATAGTGACCAACTAGAACACAATTATGGCCAATCAAATTTCACGTATAACAGCACATTAGTTGGAACATCTCAGCCTACTCTAACTCATTCCAAGAGTCAATAGAAATTCATGCAATAAGCTAATACTTCTTAATGTCAATTAGGCTCTAAATCAATCTCAGATGAGCAAACTAAATTCGATGCCATGTTATTGTTTATCAAGATCAACTGTATTCGGCTCCTAATGGTGTTTGTGCTAGTTCTCATAGATCAACACCTTCAACCATTCCGCATTCACAATCACCACAATTTCATATGGGAAATACACATTCGAATTTAGTTCAGCAGTAATTCTGTTTCAGAAGTAATTAAACCAAGTAGTGTAGAATCTTGCAGTGAAATTCATGGACATGTAAATTCCCAAAAATCTCTCCAAATGAGCCAAGATGTTGAAATTGTTCCGTCTTTGCAAATATTTCCATATGCTTATAATTCGCAAAATAATATAATAAATCCTAACAATAATAACCCAAATAGATTTGTTATCCAACCAGTATATAAATCAAATATGGATCCAAGAAATAATACTATCACATTATTTGAAGGTTATCTAATTTATTTTGAAGACAAAAGAGCTGGTATTATTTATATATCGGATTATTTTTAATTAAATTACTATAACATGGTCGTTGTTACAAATGGCAGTGTGTATGTGTGTTTACACAATCAAAAAGTACTAAGTAGGTGATGGTCACAAAATCACAGGTTAGTTATGACATTATATGACAAAGGCCAATTATGTATATCACCATATACATAAATTACGTGATTTTTAATTCAGTTATGCAACACCCTACCCGTGGTACTCATTTAAACATTAGACAATACTGTATATCCTTGGATATTTGATCTTGTTTATACTATTCACTTGTGACATTCACTCTGCATTTCCCATCTGTAGTAGGTAGATAGTAGCTCTTTGCAGCAATATCTCCCTAATGCAATATTGCGATGTATATGAAAATTAAGTAGACGAACTTGAAAATTAGGAAGATATTCAAAAATGTTTCGCATCTTTCTTCTATAAAATTGCGACAAAGTCAAATGGATTTCTATTGATGCCACTTACAAGTTAACATAGGAATGGGCGCCAGTTTTAATCATAGGAACAATTGATATGGATAGTCATTTCTATGCTTATCCTATTAGCAATGTTTTAACGAATAAAAACAAACGATTTTATATTCATGAATGTGGATACTTTAGTTTCTGACGCTTCCTATTCAATCCGAATTGATTTTCAAAAAGTATTTAGTGATACACGTATAATTAATTCTGGGCTCATTGCGCCGTAACGTAGACAATAATTTGAATTTAGTTTATGAAGAATTCGAGCTGACGTAATGGGTGGTATTGATAAATGTTTGTGATAAAGCAATGTCTTTTTTATTACAAAATGACTTGATAAAAGACATGCTTTAATCGATTGAATAAAGGATATGTGATATGCAACGCATAAAAACCGGTTTGAATGAGCCACTTTAAATGTACATTAACAAACAACGGTCTAAAATCGCATAATTTAAAAAAAATTTAATTATTTGGAGGAAATGCTCCTATTGATGTTGAAATTAATAAGTTGCCAAATTCGGAAAGTGAAAAATCAGATCTAAGCACACTGATCAAAAATATTTTTTGGTATTATATTCTAAGGGTTTCAGAGAATTCAAGCATAAGATCCTTTATTGGGTTATTATTAACAAGTGGTTAGTTTCTGACTGATCGTGTCTTTTTTCAATCAAATAACTAAAACCCAACACAAAAGAACTTTATTCACAATTACAATTAGTCACTCGATTTGCATCTTTTTTCATAGAAATTTATTATCGTAAAGTAGGTTGCCCAAGGTACCTTTCCGGTACAATAAGTTATAATTTTCTCTAGCTTTATTTGAATTATTTTCTTTTTGGGTCTGTTTGATTTGGTAAATTCTCTCTAATTTTGTTTTTTCAACAAACTGACAATTCGGTTCTTTTCAGTTTTTCCTTTTATACTTTTCTGAAAGCACTATTAGATATTGGATCAATATTATTATAATTCATTTGTGAATTATCGATATTTTCCCAATAAATGTACACAACTTTAGATAACCGTTATCTTAACCCTTTTGGGAATTATCAGTATTTCTCTAACGCATTGGTTACTCGTTATTTTCAATCTTCTATGAGGGATTTTTGAAATATTACCAATTTCATTCTTAAACTGGTGCTCAGTCGAATTCGCTTCAACTTCTAATTGTTGTGTCTCAGTGGGCTCCAGGTTTTCCTCATCGTTCGGGTTTCCCATTGACTCGAGCTTCTCATTAGTTTGAGCTTTCCATTAGCAACTAATTAATTTTTAATTAGTTTGTTATTTTATTGTAACTTTTTCTAGAGAGCCCTACCTTAAATTTTTATTATTGTTTATGAATGTTTTCCCTGATTTCACGTTCAACCATATTCATTTCCCTCCGATCGATATTAATTTCTACATTTTTATAAATTTTTATTAATTTCACATTTTTACTATTTTGCTGTTTTATTGATTTTAATCTACTTCCGTTTCATTTTGTGTCTTTATACATTACCCCGGCACCAAAAACATGTAGATAAGACTATTTATGATTGTTTCAACGTCTTTCAAGGTTGTATCATGTTCAATAATAAATATTTTTCTTCAAAATTTATCAACAATTTTTAAATTTGAACATCTTTGAAACAATCATCCCTCAACTGGGACTAAAACTTTGTATCGGATTTGCACAAACAGATTTTCTTTGATCTCAATGATCTTTTGCCCGATGCTCAAGCAAATTTAACTTGAATATTGATGCATCAACATTATTTTATTAATGTCCCTCATTATTAAAATAATGTATAATTTTCGTTCTTTTATATATATTATTATTATAAGAACCTTTTTTACAATTTCACCACTGATTATTTTTTCCTTTGAATTAAAAAGAGAGCTTGAAGACTATAAATCAGTAATATATCGATGTTTGTTGATACTCACGAATTTTCGGCACTGCCTTTTTCAAGTGAATTTTTTTGTTAATTCTTTTTTGTTAAAATTAAATTTTTGTTAATTTTATTTAAAAAAAATTATTTCTATATTTTTCTATTTTAAAATTAGTAAAATCACGCAAGTTTTTGTTCACATTAGACCTGTTTTCATTTAATACATTTTCATAAATTAAGCTAGATAATCAATAATATTTATTTTATAAAATTATCTAAATAGAATTTTCAATGTGTATTTCTATTCAAAAATTTTGAATAAAAATTGGCATAAAAGGCTGCATTGGAGGAACTGAGACCTAGAAAAATATAATTAATGTATTAAACACAATTATTTTTGAGGAAAAAAAATCAGTTTTAATCTAATTAGCCTTTAAATTATTATTTTACTCTTCATTAGTAGAAAGTTCAAAACCTTCCTCTTTCATTGCTTAACACCATAAACTTTTATTATATCAGAACACAAAATACACTTAAACTCCTGAGTCCACGGCATGAAAAGACTTACTATTTTCTTTCCTCAATTTTCCTCAATTAAATAGGATAACAAATATAATTATGAATATCTGATAACAATATATCGAAATGTATTCACATATTACAAAAAAAGCCATATCAAAAATTACAATATTATTTCGTAAAATATCAATATCGTGGTCCCCCTTTGATTTTTTATGCGGCTTTTAAAAAAAAGTAAAAACAGATAATATTTTGTTATAATTCAACGTAATAGTTTCATGTTACTGGCGGCTTAAAGGATCAAATGTTAAAAAAACTACAAAGTCTATTGTCAATATTTAATTCGAAAACATTACATAAAGCCTTGCTATCGGAGCCGCAGGTTGGAAACCACTGTCCTAAGCTTTAGAAACTTATATTATTAACTATAGAAAAGAGATTAATAATTAATAATTAAAGGGCCAATTACGATTAAATTATTACCGATAATTTATTCGCAAGTTCATTGAACATTTTGTTAAAGATGGCCAATTTAGATTCTTCTTTCGTCTCATCAATGTCAACGTCTTTCATTAAATCTGAAATTTCATCATAGATCATCTTTCCCTGGACTGGTGAATTCATTGCTTTTACATATAAATCTTTCTTTTCTGGCAATTCATCAATTATTTCCGTGTATATCTTTAATAAGGGAAATTATTGGCAACATAACAGTACTCATTACCGGCAAAACAGCGGGATATTCACTAATTTCTTTATGGGCATCTAATAAGTATACAACTATACTGTCACCATCCTAAAAAATAAATGATAAAATTCATGGTGCTCCGCAAATTATTCCTTATATATATTATGGACATCCATTTAGGGAAAGGATGCAAAAAAAATTTAAAATAAAATGTTATATAGTAATTCGGTATATGTTTATAATCCGTTTCAAATAATTTACATATACCAGTGATGAGTTTACTACGGCCCACCGGTCAGGTCACGCTCATCTAAAGACTCAATCCAACCCGCAGCGAATTAAAAAATTTTATTATAATAAATTACAATAAGGGAAAATATTTTCAAGTGTATGGCTAAAAACTTTCCATTTGTAGTGACGTCAAGCTCTTTTTCTATTAAATTTTGGATGGAATTAAATTGTTTCGGTTACGTGAATTGAAAATGTATTGGTGAAGTGAATTTTTTTGGGAAAAGAAAATTAGCTGTCAATAATAGAATTTTAAATACTTCCCTTGTTATTATTCTTTTTCTGAGTTTAGCTTTGCTTTTCAAAATTGTTTTTTATATTTTAAATATTTGATAAAAAATTTTAATTTGAGTTTTAAAAAATAAAGATGAAATCATTAAAAATTAAAATGTTGCTGGTGTTTGTTTTAATTTTTGTAAATATTCTGTTTGCTGGACAGCTAGCTAAGGACACATTGTCTCATTTTCCCAGGTTAAATTCAATAGGCTCAATAAATGAAGGCAAGCTTAAGAGTTGTGAAGATGGTCTGAGAAAATTTCAATGCCATTCAAACAGAATTGGGTATTTTCACCATGTCTTTCAACATAAATTTTTAGGTAGTGAGTTCAGATTTGCAATTTGAATTAATTGAGTTACAATCTAATAATCACCCCTAGCAGTTGTTTCTCAATGTTCCACAAATAGAGTTTTACAAATCTTTATCGAAAGCAAGTTTTTCAAATTTAATATCTCACCCCAAGAAAATAAGTGCTATGTTTGCTTCAACTTATATATATATATATATACTATGAACTGTGGGAAGAATTCCATCAGAAATAGACTGACATATGAGCATTTGGCATGACTTTTCAGCATATGTACGTCGCAGTTTGAACATGAAAACAAGGAACTTTTAAAAATGAAGTTGCAGTTTCATTTCAGACATTAAAATTTTTATTTTAAATTTTAAGATTTAGAATAAATTGTATTGGCCTTGCAGCGAAAATTGAAAAAGGTCTACCAGAATCCTTGACAAAGTCCCATATTGGGAAACGCAATGAAATATAATATTTGTTAAAATAAATACATGTTTACAAAAAAATAAGTTTGTTGGGAAATCTCGATATGAGATAAATGAATCTAACGATAAACAATTGTTTATCAGCACAACAATTTAATTAGAAAAATGAATAATTATGAAAATTCATTGAAAGAAATACTTCACAGGACTTTGGCAATTCAAGATGAAAATTTACTTTAAATAAATACCTGCGGGTTTTAGAAAGACTTTTTATTGTTGTATTCGGTTGTATATTATGTGTAATATATTTGGCTGTGAAGGATTTCATATTCAGGGTCATTGAGAAATAAAGGAAAAAATCATTATATCTAGAGCAGGAAAATTTATACAAAGAATGTAATTTCTTAAATCGTTGAAATTGCATTTAAGAATAAGCATTAGAGCACTAGAATTGTATGGAGAATGAACATATTATTATTATTATTATTATTATTATTATTATTATTATTATTATTATTATTATTATTATTATTATTATTATTATTATTATTATTGCAATTAAAGTATTTGCTAAAGAAGTAGCATATTTTAAAATAATGTCAGTCAAAGTCGACGGGGTATTTCACAAAAACGATTGTTAACATCTTACATCCGTTATTATTGATGGGCTTATTCCCTGTGTATTTTATAATATATTTTGTTTGTATTAAATATATTTTTGTTAGACTAAAATAATAAAAACAGATAGATGTAAAATATTATATAATTATACCAAATCTCGAAATTCCTCTTCTTTTTGCAAGACACTTGCAATAGATGTAGTTTGGAAACGTTTTAGCAACGCAAGGTGAATTCGATTTTGATAAAGGGGCATTTGATGCTTACCAGTGTTGACGAAAGTACTAAAAAATATTATAAATGTATTAAATTTTTATTTATTTTTATGAAAATTCAGTATTACTGACTGAAGTATTAAGGACTGTTTTGTCATGTTATATTCATGAGGATTAAAGGAATAACAATAAAGGCTACTGGTCTTAAGCACCAATTGTGCCTAGATTTTTATAATATCAATAAAATGTGTCGAATTCGTACTGAAAACCTTCAGTTACTTAGTTTTCAACAATTAAAGTGGTATTAACAAGTAGAGTTAATAAGAGAAATTGAATTCAGAATAATAAAATACATGTATAGGGACATCATAGTGATAAGAAAATGAAAATAAAAACTACTAAGAAGACGATTTGTGATGAAAACAAATTTTATTTAATAAATCATTTCAGCTAATTATTTATTAAGTTTAAATAATTATATTATTTTGATAAATCAAAAAAGACATGTGATAGACTACGCTAGTAATAACGTATACAAGGTTGTTCTAGACAATGCAAAAATTCCGATAAATGCAGAGAATGATATCACTAAATATATTATAAATTAACTTTCATACAAATTTCTACATATCAATGATGATATACACGGAAACGGAGTTTTTGCTATATATTGTACTATTTCTTTTACCGAGAATAAATATCTTGCAACAGGTCGCATTAAAATACTTAGTAGAACCTTACCAAAATAACCGACATACTCAAGCTATAATACCCAGATACAATAGTAGACTTACTTTTTAAATAGTTGAATAGCTGTCCAACCAACATAATTTGATTTTGATAATTTGACAATTTTCTCTTTCGAAATTTTATCACAAAATTCACCGTTAATTAAAATAGCATCAATACCCCAAACTTGAACAATAAGCAGGGCTTGTTCATCATAAAAAGGTCTTAAAACCTAAATGAAGAGTTCATAAATAATAATAATAATAATAAATAATAATAATAATAATAATAATAATAATAATAATAATAATAATAATAATAATAATAATAATAATAATAATAATAATAATAATAATAATAATAATATTAATAATAATTATAAATGAAATAATAAATAAAAATACCAATCAAAATGAAAATTAATTTACAAATTTGAGTAACCTGAAAAGGAGTTCTCCATTTAGTGGATCTCATTGCGTGATTTGGATCCAAATCAGAGAAAACATTAAATTCATCCAATCCATACTTTTTACCTATGCGAGGTTCCATATTGGCAGTCTGATAGCCTCTGAGAACTTTTGTGGTCACAAAAAGCAATTTTTCATCTATCATTGATATACAATTTAGTCAAATAACAAGAGATTTAAATTTGGAATAATTACTTTCATTTTAGTATTAATTCCGATTTTCGGATTTATATATTACCGTAAACAATAATAACATTATAATAAATTTATGACAAAAAACTTTGTGAGATAAATTTAAGTTAATTAATTTTAAAAATTAAATTAAGTTTTTTAGTTTCGAAATGTTTTAAAATAAATAAATTTGATATAAATTATTTAATCAAATAATTACAAATTCTAGTAAAGTTTTAAATATTAAAAAATACAAATCAGATAATTATAATAATAATGATAATGATAATAATAATAATAATAATAATAATAATAATAATAATAATAATAATAATAATAATAATAATTATTATTATTATTATTATTATTATTGAATCATAATTATTTTAATTAAAAGTAGGTTCGTGTATAAGTCGACCCATCAATTTTAGAAAATAAATTAATCCAAAATTACTCGGTCTATACACGAGCATATACGGTAATTATTTTTGCCATTTTAGAAATGGCTTTCAAGGAAGATTTTTAATTTTAAGTAAATTGTAACGTTTGCGGACGGTGGGCCAGCAATGCTGGCCACGAATTTTGTTCCAGACGTTCAACAATGTACAATGGCCAGCTGTGCTGGCCAAACTTTAAAAAAATCATACCACGATATCATGTATACTAAAAAATTTTATGGTAAAAAATAATATATAGCTTAACGGATATAGCTTGAATTTTGATTTTATATAGTGATATTATTATTCAAGTTTTTAAATATTGCCTTTAGCGAACATCTGTATTATAATTTATTTTTAATTACTTTATTATAGAAATGAAATTTATTTTAGAAATATTTTGGAATTATTTTGATATAATGTAAGTTAGATCAATTTTTAACTATAATTTATTATTGAAAGTAATTCTCAAATATTCATTTAATAAATTAATGTCCCTGTTTTTTGAAATAATTTGTTTACTGCCACCTCTTTTTCCTTTGTAAATTTTTTTATTTGTAAATTATTGTTCCAATCGATTTTTTGATGATTCTCAGTAATCTTCCAAATTCATAGCAATCATCGCCATTTTCGAAGTGATCAAATAATTGAATGCTGTCATGTTCGGAAATTCTATCAAAATATTATTTTTTAAAATTAAGTCATTAAAATTAGGGAAATCTTCGAGTTTTTTCTCGAAATCAAAAGAGTAAGAAGGACCTGGTTGAATATTTTAAATTACACTATCACAGAAAGGCAGCGTTTTAACAGAAATATCTGAAATTCTATAGAGATATTTAATTTATAATATAATTTTTTAATAAATATTACGATTTTTTTCGTCATTTTCTATACAACTCAAAGTAGAGTTATCTGATTCTAGGTTAAAAATCTTTTCCGCTATGTTTTTTAATAAATTTTAAACAATGAAGTTTTATAATGCTTTTATTTCATGCAACATTTCTACATATCAAAAATTTATATACATATTTTATTATATGTTGTGTTTGTGTGTTAAATTAATTTTTTCTTACACTCGCTCACTTTCTATACACCCATTTGTAATGAATAGACACATCCCTAATGTTTAAAAGAATCAACAAGTTTATATATTTTATAAAAGCACAAACTTACCTCTGTGTTGATTTTTGGCGCTGCAATGAATAAAGGCATTTAAAGTAAAATTTTACTCATTAACTTAATATACGGTATTGTTATTCTCTAAATTTTCTATTTCACTTGCAAATCTTTTTGATTTCATTTTTAAAAATTTTTTTTTTGATAACTTTTCAAAAAATTTCAGAAATTAGAAAGCGAAAAATTAATTACACATGAAAAGTTACAATTCGAGGTTTGGCCTTTTGTTTCATTTCGCTAGTTGTTTTTACCTTTTCTTTAGTTAACTATTTGGAAATAATTTGACAAGAAAATAATATTTCTTTACTTCTTTTTCTTTGTTTTTATTTCATTTGTTGGATGATATGAAATTTATATGTACTAAAATGTGCGTAATGACTATTCGAGTTGATTATCCGGTCATTCGAATAGTAAAACTTTGCCAAAAATATTCAGTTAACCGTAAAACCTCCCTAATTGCTATATAAATATTTCCCACCAACATCACACAGAATCAAAGTTACTTTAACTTAAAAGATAAATTTTTTGAAAAAAATTAAAATATAAATAGCTAATAAAACATTACTTGAAAGTCCAAAAACCTGATCAACTTTCAGGTGAATCCCTTTCTCAATTCTATAATGAAACATCAGTTCCGCTTGGATATTTTTAGGCGCTTGATTTTCCGGAAGATATTTAGTGATATCAAGACGGAGAGGCAAATATATCATCATAAATGAATGGTCCACAGCTTGTTTTTCTAAATAAATTTTTTACATCATTTTTTTCAATTAAATTTCCAATAAAATTTCCAATAAAATTTACATATACTTAAAAAATTGACTTATATTAGTTAAAATATTTGACCGGCTTTGATAATTATTAAGATTGTTGGGATTCTTATTTTTATTCATAAATATTACTTTCAAATATTCAAAAGGTTTTTCCAAACATAATTATTAAAAATACTGACAACTAAAAATTAAAATATTGTGTTTTATATTCTGAGCGATTTCAACATACCACAATCATACAAATCTTATTTAATATAAATATATATTAAATAAATAAATTCAATATATAATTTGCAAATTTAGTATGAATATATTGTTAGATTTATCTCACATCCCCTCAATTAAAACATTTTTACTTAAAAAAAATATGGAGTTTTAAATTCTCCATACGATTCAACATTTAGTTTAATTATACTTTCTATTATTCGTTTTTATGATGTAGCTTTTATCATGTCTTATTTATAATTGTCCCTGACCCATCATATATATCGTCTTCTTTAGTATGTTTGTCTTTTCTTACCAAAACATCATCTCCAATTGTAAATTCTCGATTTGTCCGTGCTGCAATTTTAAAAATAATTTTGTTTTAATTTATTTTATTATTCTTGACTTTCGATTTGTTTTTCCACTTTTTCTATTTCTATCAATTCATTCGAATTAATATTTTCGTAAATGAAATGAATGTTTCTCATTTTATAATTTGAAAAACACTTAACATTTAATTTTAATAATTTAAATAATGATAAATTACTTTATGAATATTCAAACAAACTAGTTTCAGCATTTTTATAATTGAATTTGTATTAATCAAACTTGGTGGAATATAAAATTTTTATGGAAGTACTATCATACCCATGTTTTATTGAATTTTACACTTGTTTTGATGAACAATACACATCCTTATACCCTGATATATATATATATATATATATATATATATATATATATATATATATATATATATATATATATATATATATATATATATATTATATATATATATATATATATATGCACAATTATATTCCTAATTCTTTTCTGAAATCCATCGATTCCTCAACTAGACCATGATATAACTAGCCTCTAAGGCAGGAGTGGCCAACCGGCGGCCCGCGGGTTATCAATTGGCGGCCCGCATGCTTTAATATTTTGAAAATATAATAAAAACTTTTTAAAATACGATATAATACAAAAAATGTAATAATGGGCCGCCGGTAAATATTGAACAAAATTTATTGTTTATTTCATATTTTTATCTATTTTAACCAATTAGTTTTGTATGCTACATTTTGAAAATTTGCCTGATTCATTATGCTTTATAATCAGGGCTATCAAGTATAAATAGTGCCAGTTTATCCTGTACCTAAGAAGCATAATTTATTTAACATGCACGCAAATGCTTTATTGTTTTTTTAGCGGTTGTCTCAGACCCCACTACGGGCTATTACTGCGCTTCTCCTGTTCCTTAGTTGGAATTAGCACAGAAGCATTAGTTAAAAATTTACGCCTTTCAAACCTGCGGCCCGCCGCATTATTCAAAAATATTGTAATGGCCCTTTTACCAAAAAGGTTGGCCACCCCTGCTCTAAGGTATGACTTTGCCTATGATGGGGTTAAATTACTTAAAATTAACCATTACTTTTGTTATTAATATAAAATGAACATAATAAAAAATAAAATTTACTATATTCCATATCATTGTCTCTATATTTAATGTCTTTCACAACTTCTCTTAAATCTGTGGGGAAACTAGTGTCCTTTTTGTACAAGCTAAATATTTCCCATTCGAAATCTGATGGTTGGCATTCTATTGACTGATAATATCCCATTTTATAATCAGGTGCTGCAACAGGGTTCTGCAAATTAAGTATAACTTACAAATTATAAAACATAGATAATATATTATGACAATAATAAATAATATAAAATTGTGGTTTTTAAAAGTTTTCAGTCGAAGTCCTTTATTTATTTTCCTTTAATAAATTACTTAATTTAAATAAATTTTACCTGTTTAAAAATTTATTTTATTTTACTATTAACTTAAATAAAAATTAAGTTTCCTCAAATAATTGCAGTTGTGGTCATCCATTAATAAAAACATTTTAACAATGTTTTTGAAAACAAGTTTTTAATTTAAATGCAATAACTTTATTACTGTTATTTTTTATATAATAGAAAGATCCTTGTGAAATGATTTGTAAAGGGACAAATTATTAGCAGTAATGCTGTGTATAAAAGGGATAAATAATTAAAGTGACATAATTAAGTCAAAAATTTTAAGAGGATAAACAAATAACATTATGATTCTCTTTTCATTTATAAGTTTAACATTTAATTTATGGCGCTACCAAGAAACCATAATTGTCTAATTTTAGGATGAGTTATTAGATAATTAAATTAAGATGATATTAAATTATAATTAAAAATTAAACTAATTATAATAATTAAATTTAGAATTTCAGAGATGATGAAATAAATTTAATTATTTATTTTAAATCATTAAATTTTAAATGAATTTGGTTCTTAGGTTTATTTTGAAAATTAGAAAATTTTAGTGAGTTAATTATAAATTATATGATTAACAGAAAAGTGTTTCTCAATGCTTATTTATCAAAATATTTGAATTTAAAAATATTTAAGATATATCTAAAAGTATCATCTGTTTAGTAGCCACATCAGTTGATTGTAATTGATATTGGAGTCGGTTGTCAAATTTAATCAGAATAAGTTTATTCGTCCAAGAAAATAAAATTTGTGGTTTGTTAAATGGTTAATTATTAATTAATTCAACCCTACAAAACCCAACAGTATGGTAAATACTTGCAGTTTGTTTTTACGTATAGTAAGCGATGCCATAAAATTGGTGAGACAAATGAAACGTCAAAATAATTTCACCACACCAAAAAAACTATCAACCTTAGTATTGTTGGGATATTACAATGCTTGTCGATGGGGACTAAATATTGATTCGACTCCTCGTCTTCAGTAATCAAAGAAATAGACCTCAGATGCCAACAAAATCTTTATTTTAAATTTGTACAAACTCTTTCTTTAATATTACAACACCTGTGTAAATTTCCAATGTGTATCATACTCGTTCATCACTCATTGCCAAATCGCTCTCATTTGTCTTTTGATTAATTCTGCTAAATTAAACTGCTTTGTACTTCGCTTTAATTCTACTAAGTTTATAAATTTTGCATTGACCAACTGGCGCTTTGTTTTATGCTATTGTTTTTATAGTATTTCGTTTATCATCAATATTTGTCTCACCCAACTGAAGAATTCGCTGTCAAATCTGCTAATTCCCGACATCCCATTCATCTGACAATTAACTGGATATAATGAACAATTTATTGTCTTTTATTAATTCCAGGGAACTCATTAATCTGAAAATCATCTTTGATTAATGACTTTGTTGAAACTTAATTAATTTGTTTTTTTAGGGCCTGGCCCTTATACGAACCTCTGATAAATTTGAAATTATTTTATTCGTTTTCAGAATTTCCACTTTCCCACCACTGAAAAAAATTATTTTTACTTTTTCCAAATTTTAATTAACACGTTGACTGTCAACTACGAAATAACTCGTAGATTGCGTTCTTTCCTAAGACGGCGGTTACGAGTCATCTCGTATTGTGTTTACTTGCCATATTCCTGCAGCTACTATTAAACTCTAGTATATCAATGCTAATATTGATAGATGGCTTCTGGAAAGAGAACAAAATATCAATGTTGGCTTGCAGGAACAGAAAATTTATTATTAAATGAACAGAAAATTTAATTATAAAAAATTTATTAAAAATTAACAAGTAAAGAAATATTTTTATTGTTTGTGAAACTTTTTAAAACAATCTTCCGCACAAAGGCCTGGCTTGTCTTCACATTTCGGACAAAAATAACGCGTTTCTCGACGTCTTTTTTACATGGGTACATATACGACATGGCTTTGTCGGGCGCTGTTTTTTTCGGTAGGTGGAAGACTCTCTAAATAATGAAGCTATTGCAATCTAATCTTTTTCGAAACTAGTTGAATTTCTTCTCCAATCAGCGCGACGACGAATTCTTCTCTAAACTTTATCAGTTTTATTTAAGAAGTTACTTTTTGAAAGGTTTTGTGCGCATTGTGTATATATCTCTATAATATATAGAGAAACATTTTTGGGCCAACTAATAGTCTTTCTTACAGATGTGTAGTAAGACAGCATTTGATCTGATCGGTCAATGCCAGACATTTTTTTATTGTAATCTTGAATTATATTCGGTTTCATAGAAAGCTTTCTATTGATATTGGACACCTCTACCATTTCAACAACATGCATGTTTGAAATGGTAAGGACATCTCGTTTGTCTCTTAATTTGCCTACAGTAACAGGACCATTTTTCTGCCAAATACACTCCCATTTTTTCAGTTTACGATTTACCACATCTGTGGGGTTTCCTTTTCTGTTATTTCATAGGGTTCCACACACATAAGTTTTCGTGTATTTGGCAGTAACGTAAGAGTAACAGAATTATAAAAATTACCCATGTAAACCGTGTATCCTTTATCGAGATAGACCTCAAGTTAATGTAACACCACATCAGTAGTGTGACCTAATTTATGGTCAGTTTCCTCATTTGTCCGCTGTAAATCTTTATTTTCATTACAAGACCGTCGGATTCACACAGTTCATACAGTTTGACACCGTATTTGTGTATTTTATTTCGTATATACCCGCGGAAACGCAATCTTCCACACAACACAGCATCATGGATTCGTCAATACAAACTTTTTAATCTGGTACATAGTTTTTATGCATAATATTATTGAAATGATTTAGAATTGGCCTCACCTCATCGGCAGATGGTATTGAGTTATCAATCAAATGAAAATAACGAAGTAACAACTGAAATCGATTTCGACTCATATTTGAGCGCCAAAACATTACATTATATAGCTTGTTTCTGCTCCAGCAATGCTCAGTTGATGGAAAAGAACATGGCCCCATTTGTAACAAAAGTCCCATAAAAACTTTCATCTCTGCCGCACTGACGTCTGTTCTCTTTGATACTCTGTAAGATTTTTTATATTGGTTTGCGTTTTGTAATTTCTTGTGCAGCATATCAGTTAGTTTGTTCGATTAGTAATACAAACAACTCTTCCGAAAAAAAAGTCCACCAGAGTTTGCACTTAAAAATTTCCAATTTCACACCAATATTTTCTAGGAAAATAAATATTTCAGGATTTTGTTGAATTTCTGTCTACAAGTTATCATTCGCATTTGATGTTGTTGCCTGGGAATCATCGTCATTATCATCAGGTTCGGGAAAAAACTTCATCTTCAGGTTCGGAGATGACTTCATTGTCACTATCAATTGAATTCTCTTGAATGTTCATAATTGCTATTGTTGTTACCATCCTCATCAAAGATCTAGTCAAAATCTGAATCACTTAGATTAGCGTAGTACTCGTTCATTTTGAGTCAGCGGTCTTTTCTTATCCATATTTGGTTCTTGATTATTTATTTATAACAATAATTATAAAACCAAACACTCAAGAATGATGTAAATGTGATGCACGACAATATCTGATATACTAATGACCAATATTGTCGCATATCTCTGATTCAGCTTTAGCGGAGCGACAGGTTTTAGCGTAGTCAGTGTATACGAATTAACTCGTAGTTGGATTCCGTGATGAGATTTCTGTTACATACGCCAACTACGAGATAATTCGTAAGACCTTTTTTAAAAAAAATACATTTCTTATGCCTTTTTGATGATAACTATATACTATACTTAGAGTTTTTAATAATATAAACGATTAAACAAAATTGGCTTTTTAGACCGAAATCCTGAAAATTGGCGTGGCAGTCAACGTGTTAATTTTAATTGATTTTGATTATTTGTGAAATTTTACATTTTTATTTCGAATCTTTTGTATAACCCCAACAGTGTTAAGAATAAGAACAAGCTTGTAGACATAAATTTATTTACATACAAAATCAACTATTGTCTGATTTCATAATAAACTTACATCATTAATAATTATTACCGTACATGTTTTAATTTAATATTTAATAATTGTCTGTAATCCCCACACTTAAGTCATAGATAAGGTGACCAGATTTTTAGATGGGCAAAGTGGGAAAACCTTGAAGGAGAGGGGTATCAACAAAAATTTTCATGTAGAATAAATATAATATGGTAATATTTTTTGATTTTTAACATAAGTACAATTTATAAATATAAAAAATTGTATAATATTTTATTCCTTGACCTAAGTAGGGTATTGTGTGGACCCGGGAACAAAGACATATGACGTCATCGATGACGTCACAAAGACATATTACGCCATACCCCCCCTACCCCCCGGGGGGGAGGGGGTATTTTTTTTTTTTTTTTTTTAATTTTTTTTTCTTTTTTTTTAATTTTTTTTTTTTTTTTTTTTAATTTTTTTTTTTTTTTTTTTAAATTTAAAATTTTTTTTTTTTAAATTTTTAAATTTTTTTTAAAAAAATATATTACGTTGCGGTATTTATATTACGTTGCGGTATTTTAAAATTTATTATATTTTAATTATTAAATATATTACGTTGCGGTATTTTAAATTGAAAATTTATTTTTAATATTAAATATATTACGTTGCGGTATTTTAAAAAACTTATTTTGACAAAATAAAATTATTATTACACACAATATAGTCTATCCGACAAAATATTCTGTTCCCCCCTATGGTCACACACACAATGTATAAAAATATTATTAATGTCCACACATGCAACAAGTTAGTGTTCTCATCGATATATTATTAATCTATATACTCCGAGTCTATCCGACAAAATATTTTCTCCCCCTATGGGTATTGCTCACAAGGGTACTGGTCACGCTCAACAACTCGCAAGGGTATTATTAAACAATGTAACACATATTATTATTATTATTAATATTATTATTATTATTATTATTATTATTATTATTATTAATATTATTATTATTATTATTATTATTATTATTATTATTATTATTATTATTATTAATATTATTATTATTATTATTAATATTATTATTATTATTATTATTATTAATAATAATATTATTATTATTATTATTATTATTATTATTATTATTATTATTATTAATATTATTATTATTATTATGGGTACTACTCACAAAGGTCACAAATGTACTGCTAAAAATATTAACAAAGAAATTATACTTTAAATATACACTAAAATTTATTAACACATTCACATTCATCCTCTCCACATTTCATAACATTTTCAACAACATGATCTATACAATCGCTATATACACATGGTTCAGTATCTGTAAACTCCTCCATAGGTTCATCAATTTCTTGAATACTTTCCTCATCATCTTGAGTGTTTTCTTCATCAGTTTCACTCTCAACTACCCAGCCGATATTTAATGCATTTGTACCAGATAATATATCCTCAATTTTTACACCAGATATTTCTGATAATTTTGCTAACAAAAAGTTGATTAATAATTCTAAATAATAAATAATTCGGTATTTAATTAATCATGTTAACCTTTTTCTGTAGTCATTAATAACACTTTAAAACTATATTATAAGTTTGTTTATAGATTTTCTTTGTTAAATTTGCATGTCATTTGCATTAATGTTGCAATTAATAAAGAGAAAAAACAAATATGACTAATACATTTATTAAATATAACATTAAAATAGTTGTGAAAGTCTAGCAGACATAATTTTCCAAATTGGAGAATACACATCATTATTATCAACTTTATATCCTTGGATTGCAATTGTTATATAGCAATTTTCGTTTTCTTTGAAACCGATTTCATCAAAGGAATCATAAAATCTTGCATATCTGTTGTTGAACCAGGCATGTTGATTACAAGATAGATTCGTATTCAACCGTTTGAAAACCTCATCAATAGATTTAATATCTATCATTGAAAGCGTGCCGGATAAGAATTGAAATTTAGTTGGAATTAGCTTGATCGGTGACGCCAATTTCATATTGATTTCTTCTTTTAAAAAATACATTTTATAGTTGTGGAACATTTGAACAGGTTGTACAAGTTCTGGAACAACTTTTGGCTTTTCAGTGCTTGAAATTTTCTTTGTCATCGTAAATAATGATTAAAATGAAATGGTACAATGTTTTTATACCTATGACTATTGTTTATCAACCAATCAGATTGCTGCATGTCTTTGTTTAAATTGCATGTCATTTGCATTAATGTTGCATTAATGTTTTTATTATAAATATTGTTTTTTATTATTATTTCTAATATTACTATTATTACTTATATTATTATTATTATTATTTCTATTTCTATTATTTCGATTTACAAAAACAAAACAAATCAACATAAAAATTTATTTTGATACAATCTGACTCGAGTGGTGATTTCTCAGAGTCTTCACCAAACACCATTCAACATATTGTTGATAACGGAAATTACAACAGCTACATCCGAAAATGCAAGGAGCCTCTGGTTTCATTTCTTTCATCCCCCTTCCTATCTTGATATCCCATAGAAAGGTGTTTATTATATCGAATATCCAGATTCGTGTTTGGTTGTATACCAAATCCGGAATGATAGCTGGATCTCTATCTTGTAGAATTTCATTTAATTCTGGATAATAGAAGCATAATCTTTGCAGGATAATTGATTGATACTGATCTGTAAAAAATATATATATTAATGTAATAATAAAAATTTGAAATTACCATAATTTGCATGCTCTTTCATTGAGGTGATTGCGGAACTTTGTATGTTGTACATTTTTGTTGAATAAATGACAACTAAACCGAAAACATTTTGTTATAAATAATCATCAGCCAATTAGATTTCGACCAATCAGAATCATGCATTTTAATTGCATTGAATTTGCAATGATAAATAATTAATTAAGTGATAATAAAAAATCTAAAAATTCTTTTCCTTCAATTATTGATTTAATTTCAGATATGATATTATCAACTATACATTTGTAATCAATATTTTTTATTCCAAGAATTACTATCTTACCGCTAGCGAATATATTTACACACATAGGGTTATATTTTATATATCTCAAAGCTGGAAATAATTCTGGTTCGTAAAAGCATGGTATTAATTTAGCCAAATTATTTAAATTACAAGAAAAACCTATATCGGAAGTTACGGTTATCGATTGTATTTCTAAATCATACACATTATATTCACTAGCTTTGATCATTTCCTTACACCCCATAATTCTACATTTACCAGTTTTGAAATATATTATTGGATATTTTTTACTTCTATTGACAAGTTGTTGTGGTTTCCCCATTGGAAATATCATTTTTGATACATCAGCTTTTGCCCTGTAATTTATATTTGAAAGCATTTTAATGAAATAATTATAAAAAAAAAACTCTGTTATATATAGTTATTTTAAAAAGGAGTTCATTTAAATTATCAATATAAACAATAATTATATAGTTTAAATTTTAAAAATGGAATTACGAAATGATGCAGTATACCAAATCGTTGGTCCGAGTGGTAGTGGAAAAACATTATTTGTTTGTAAATTACTAAAATCTAATTTATTCAAAACAAAATTCAACAATATTTATTGGCATAGGGGCGCCGATGAAGAACATGGATTGACACAATCAAGTTTCTGTCAATTGAAAAACATGAAAATAGTAAAGGGTTTTGATAAAAACTGGTCAAGTCGTTTGAAGAAAGATGATGTCATCATTATCGATGATTTGTATCAAGAAGCCAATAAAGAAAAGGATTTTAATAATTTATTCACAAAAATCAGCAGACATGTTGGTGTAACAGTTATTTTCATAACACAAAATCTATTTCATCAAGGTGGTGCACATCGAACACGTAATTTAAATGTACAATATCTAGTTATTTTCAAGAATCCTAGAGATGCAACTGTCATTGATTTTCTTGGACGACAAGCATACCCTAATAACCGTAATTTTCTTATCAATGCATTTCAAGATGCTACGAAAATACCTCATGGGTATATATTTCTCGATTTCACACAACAATGTCCTGATGATATACGGGTAAAAACAGATATTTTCAACCCAAAAGGTGCCATGGTTTATAAACAAAGTTCAAAACAAATTTGAAAACACATAAATCATGTTTTCAAAAACAAGGATATCGAGTAAAAAACAACCAAAAGTTCCACCAACAACTAGTTATACTCTATCTAAAGAACTTATTACAGAAAATTTTCCTGCAATGAATCTCATTTCGAAAAATCCTAAACCTAAACCTAAAAGTAAAACCACTAAGAAAGTAAAAGTTGTTAAAAATCATCGAAGTTTCCCGTTTTTCAATACATTGTTAAAAGCACCCAGTATGAAAAGAAACAGTATTTTGCAATCTTTTCCAAATTATGTTGTCGATGATTTACTCGATATTATACTTAAAGTAGTCAAAGGCAAGATTAAAATCAGTAAATCTAAAAAGCAATTATTGAGTAAACATAGGAAACCTTTGCTATCATTAGTAAATAATAAAAATCGTCAACAAATGAGAAAAATTATATATAAACAACAAGGGGGATTTATCGGTGCATTGATACCTTTAGCAATATCATTATTAGGTGGAATAATAGGAAGTCGATCATAAACAATGGGTGCTAATCCTTCATTACCAGACATTAAATTTAATATTAAATCTTCTTGTTGTAATGGAGAAGATTTGGACGAACCCCGAAGACGAAGCCGGTTTCGGTGGAGTGGCAAAATTAAACAAAAGAGTTCCGAATTCGAAAAAGGAAACCCAGAAGTGGTTATCAGACCAGCTTGCGTACAGTTTGAACAAACCAATGCAGAAACGATTCCCAACAAGAGTATATAAAACATATGGAATAAACGATTTATGGCAAATGGATTTGATGGAGATGATACCCTATTCGAAAATTAACAATGGGTATAAATATATTTTAACATGTATTGATGTATTCAGTCGGTTTGCCCGAGCAATACCCGTCAAGGCAAAATCTGCAGATGAAATGTCCAAGGCAATTAATATTTTATTTAAAGATGGACATCCTAAAAACTTGCAAACAGATTTAGGTATTATTATTATTATTATTATTATTATTATTATTATTATTTTAGGTAAAGAAATCTACAACAGTAAAGTCAAGCAAATCCTCGATAAACTGAAAATAAATCACTACTCGGTACATTCTCAATACAAAGCTGCCCATGTTGAAAGATTTAATCGAACATTGAGAGATAGATTAAAGAAATTGTTCGTGCATCAAGGTAATAAAAAATGGGTAAATGTTTTACCGAAAATAATAAAAAGTTATAATCATTCATCACATCGAGGACTTAATGGATTGAGACCGGTTGATATAACATCAAAAACAATCTATTCTAAGAAATCTGTAAAAATTGCAAAACCTAAATATAAAGTCGGTGACCATGTTAGAATTAGTAAAATTAGTGCATCACCATTTATTAAAAATTTCGATACAAATTGGAGTGATGAAGTCTTTGTAATTTCAAAAATAAATACTAGTCAGAATCCAGTAATGTATGTCATCAAAGACAATGATAATAATATTGTACAAGGAAAGTTTTATGAGCAGGAATTACAAGTCATTCCTCCCCCAAAAGTATTTAGAATTCAAAAGATATTGAAAACTAAAAAGGTCGGCAAGGATAAACAATTCTATGTCAAATGGCATGGTTATCAAAACCCATCATGGATATCAGAAAAGGATCTAGTAAAGTGAATTTTTATACTATTTTACCAAGCAATAGTTGCCCGCTTATTCATCCAGATAATCAAGCCAGTAAATTCATGGTCAATCTCCAGAATCCGATTTCTTTAAATGGTGACTGGGAAGTTGCACTGCAAGATTTTACATTCGTGTACAATACATTCCCATTTTATAGTCAATGTAAGATTGATTTCAAAAGGAATGCTATGAAAACATGTAGTGGTATCTTTATTATCAGTAATTATGATAAAACATATCATATTCCGAATCAAATATTAGATCCGCATTGCTCTATGTTTTACAAGGATGGATTAAATATCAGTTGTGATTTTAAGCCATTTACAATAACATTCGAATATATTGAAGATGCCAGACGAATGGGCTGCAATAAGTTGAAAAATGAAGTTATGGAAACAGAATATTTATTACGCTTTAATCTATTTGAAGCAAACAGTGTAATGAGAGAAGAAATCAAAATATCAGTGTCGTATAATAATGAAGTTGAAGAATCATTCACCTTTGCTGACGAATTATATATTGATAAACTTGATGTGTTACTTAAATATTTAAAGTACAATTGTTCACACATATTTAAAAGTTTGGACATTGTGAAAGATTTGATGTTTACCTTTAGTTTGAATGATGACATTTGCGAAGTTACATTTGATAAAAATTTGACAAATACACTTGGATTAGAGAAGCAGCAATATCGGGAAAAATCGGCTGGTATACGTAAACCAAGAATACTTGAACATCATCAACAAATGTTCATATATACTAATATTATTGAGCCTATAATTGTTGGTGATTCCAGTGTTCCTCTTTTGAAATCGGTATGGATTGGAAAATATGAACATGACGAAGTTGTCAATATAAATATAGATAATCCCATGTATTTACCAATAGCAAGCTCATGTATAAACAATATAGAAATAAATATTCGTGACGATAGTGGAAAACTTATAAACTTCCCAAAAGACTCAAAAACTCATTTGACACTACATTTTCGTAAAGTAGATGGCTAATTCCGATATTATTAGTATGTATAGTGATAGCCAATCTGGCGGTGAATTACCATATTTTATTGGTAAACAGTACGGATCAGGTTGGTTAAAAACAATAGGGAGATTTGCACTTCCTATTCTTAAACGTATCGGTAGTTTTGGTATGAAAACTGCAAAAGATGTTATTATGAATGAACAGAAAATATTACCATCCCTAAAAACAAATGCTTTAGCTGAGTTAGGGAAGGTTCTACCTGGAGTTGCTGGTATGTTTCAAAAAGATACGCCTCCATCCCCAGCCCCAGCTTCAAAACGTAAAGGACATGGAATATCGCGTATAAACAAACGAATGAAAGGACATGGAACTATATTTGCAAAATGATTTGTGGTAAATCCGAATTATGTATATTTGATAGACCATCGCCTCAAGCGGTAATCGAATTTGGGGCCTTTGAGGAAGTTTTTCCTATGAATTCAATTACTGATAGTAGAAATGATATCGAGTTTTATATTAATGGTTCGCAAACTGAATATTTAGATTTGAATGATACTTTATTGACTGTTCAGATCAAGGTTGTAGATAAAGATAGAAAAGTTTTGGATGCCAATGCAGATGTAATACCGAACAATTTCATGTTTCATACTCTGTTTAAAGATGCAGTGTTGGGATTTAATAATATTAAGATAGAGGGCGGAAATAATACATTCATTCACAAGGCTTTGATAGAAACTATTTTAAATTACAATTCTGATACTAAAAATACCTGTCTTACACCTATGGGTTATGCTGCAACAGATGATGAAAGAAAAAAGTGGGTTAAAGGCTCAAAATCATTCACTATGTGCTCATCATTACAACTCGATTTTATGGATCAACCGAAATATTTGCTACCAGGAGTTAATGTACACATTAGATTGAAAAGGTCCGATTCTGCATTATCTCTTACTAGTGCAACTGGTGCACCAATATGTCAATTAGCTGATGCAAAATTATTGGTGAGAAGAGTTCGAGTAGACCCGTCAGTATTAGCTGGTCATCAATTGGGTCTTAATTCAAAACATGCAATTTATCCTTTAAAAACAAAGGAAATTGTACAATTTGCTATTGCTAAAGGTGCTTCATCATTCTATAAAGAACAAATATTTGGTGACAGAAGAATGCCTAATTTTATTCTGGTAACATTTCAAAGTGAAACGCAATATAATGGATCATATACTGCTTCCAGCTCAATTTTCAAAAATTTTGGTGTTACTTCATTGACTTTGTCGAAAAATACTGATTATAGAGAAACATATACTCAAGATTTCGAAAGCGATAATTACTGTGCGACATATATGCAGAGTATTGTTAGAAATCTGGGTTACTTAGATAAAAACTTGAATTGCGGAATTACTCTAGAAGAATTTAAAAGCAAATATCCATTTTTCACATTTGTTTTAGCCCCTGATTTTGATTTAAATCAGAGTCAACTACCACAAAACGGGAATTTACGACTGGATATTAAGTTTGCAAAAGCTATCACTGAACCGGTACATGTTATAATATATGGAGTATTTGAAAATGAAGTTCAAATTACTGCAAATAGAACCGTGCTAGTATAAATGTATACAGAAACACAAAAAAGTTGTCATGGAGTAAGTTTTTTGATACTGTTTAATTTTATTAAAGTAGTTCTGTTCAGGTTAATCGAATTGGAAAACAAATATTAGGAAATGAATTTGTAGGAGTTTTCCCTCTCGATAAAATTCCTTATTTGAGCAATAATCAAGCCATAATCGTCAATACTCATTCGTCTCATCTTGGTGGAGAACATTGGATAGCTATATATGTGAAACCTAGTAATATATTCGTATTCGATCCTATGGGTTTCTATTATCCTGCTTTGTTGATATCAAAACTTCAAACAATCGGGAAACCTATTGTATATAATAAAACTATGTTTCAAAATCCATTGACTCAAACATGTGGTCAACACTGTTTGGCATGGTTGTTGTATAAAAAATTTGATGGTTAATAAATGTATACTGTATGATTTTTATTTGTTGACTATTTTAATTATTTGTTAAATATTATTTGTTAAATATTATTATTTGTTAAATATTATTATTATTTGTTAAATATTATTATTTTATGTTTAAAAATATTATGTCATACTATTACATGTTCAGTGCATGCACAGTGCAAAGTAACAAAGCACTGAGTAATAAAGACATGTAAAGGTCATTATTTCGTCATGGTTTGTATAAACAAACATGTAGTGTCTTTTCCTAACCTATCTCTATTTTCATTGGTCGGTTAATAAAACCTGTAATATCTCTCTTATATAGTCTACACTTTCATTTTTTCATCACTTTTAAAAAATTTAACAACATGAAC
Source organism: Schmidtea polychroa (assembly GCA_959609185.1). Lineage (NCBI taxonomy): Eukaryota > Metazoa > Platyhelminthes > Tricladida > Dugesiidae > Schmidtea > Schmidtea polychroa. The sequence continues at coordinate 151,371 of CAUHTR010000119.1, forward strand.
AACAACAACAACAATATTCAAAGAGTTGACGGAAAGATCGTTGGAGGAATTAATGGTAAATTTATTATTTTATTATTTTATTATTTTTAATATGATTATTAGGTACTAATCAACAAATTAAAATGAATATCGACGGACAAGCTGTAGACATGAATAGAATAAATGGTAATAGTTTACTCTTATTATCATTATTATTTTTATTATGCTTTTAGATGGAAATGTAATAAATACTTCTGCTGGTGCTGATTCTGGAAAATTTCTTTCGAAAGGACGAAAATGTAAGTATTTATTTATTGTTATAAGTTTTTAAGTTTTTTAAACAATATTAATAATAATAATAATAATAATAATAATAATAATTAAAAGAAGAAACTTATGAAAAGAAGATATTTTAAAAGAAGATTTATTTATGATGATTTTGAAAGGAAGATGTATGAAAAGAAGATATTTTAAAAGAAGATTTACTTATTTATTTATGATGATTTTGAAAAGAAGATGTATGAAAAGAAGATTTATTCATGAAAAGAAGATTTACTTATTTATTTATGATGATTTTGAACATTATAATTAATAACTTTTATATATTATTTATGAAAATAAAAACTATTTATGAAAACGAATTAAATTATATATTTTATAATATTTTTTATAAGATACTATTTAAAAGACAATTTTGAATAATATCTTACGAAAAATATCTTAAACTTTAAAAATGATTATTATCTTAATATTTTTTAAACATTTTATAATAAAAATATTTTCATAGGTTTGAAATACCAAAACTTTTGTAATAGTCAATATCATAATGACTGCGATGATATAATGGAAAGATATTATAGTCATAAATATAACGGTGTCACCTACATCCTATGCCCTAAATGTGAGGTTATTGAAGTTATAACATATAAGGAATTTTATAATAAGCATAGACTCCATCTCCAACAATTTAAACCTTCTAAGAAGTCTCTTTTCTATAGCTTATATGAATCGTTTGTTAAGAATAATAATAATAATAATAATATCAACAATAATAATAATAATAATAATAATAATAATAATAATAATAATAATAATAATAATAATAATAATAATAATAATATCAACAACAACAATAATAATTATATCAACAACAATAATAATAATATCAACAATAATAATAATATCAACAATAATGATAATAATATCAACAACAATAATAATAATATCAATAATAATATCAACAACACAAATAATAATGATATAAACGAAATAACTAAACTAAAAGATCAAGTAAATAAATTAAATGATCAAATAAATAATCTAATTAATATGAATAAAAGAAAAAATAATGAAAAAATCAATTCAATACCAAGTAAAAAATCTAAAGTTATTGAAATAATCAACATAAGTGATGATGATGAAATAATCAACATAAGTGATGATGAAATTGATAATAATAGTAGTAGTAGTAATATTTATTATAATAATGGTAATAATAATAATTTTAATCAAATAGGTTATGGTGTCGTAGATGTCACCAGTGATTTAAATAATAATCATATTATATTAAAAATGGACGTTTCGTCTTTAGATTTAAAAACGGTCTCTGTACCAGACATTTAATAAATAAATTAAATTTATATGTAAATAAATTAAAATCATGTAAAATTCAATTTTGTCTAAAGGTGGAATTTATAAAAGATGATGAGTTACAATCTTTTGTAATCTCGAATTCCGCCCGAGTTTGGAGCGATACATTCATTGACGAAGGTATTGCTCGTTTAAATGAAAAAATAATTAAAATTAATGAGAAAGGTAGTAATTGGACTATCAATAAAATAGAATACATAAGCTTTGTTCTGACTAAATTTGCTGAAATAAGTCGGTTAAGTGGTAGAAGTTTTATTGAAACCCCAAAATCTTTAAGAAACTTAAGCTGTCTCGTTAATGTAGTTAATAATGACCACTTCTGCTTTTTGTATAGTTTCTTGTCAATTATTAAATATGATAGTATAAATAGGCAATATAGAAATCGCCCTAATTCCTACAATCTTTCTGAAATTAAATTTGATCCTAATGATATGCCGATGAAACTATCAAATATAAGTAAATTTGAACAACAAAATCCGGGTTATAGTATTAATGTTCTTACTTATAACGAAAAGGCTTTGATTGACATTTCCGATGAAGATGCAGTTATGAAACATCCCTTTATTGATATAATATACAGGAGTAAGATAGTAGGAGCCATACCTATCAATTTATTATTAATCGAAAAGAATGATAATTATCATTATCTTGGAATCACAGACCTAAATAGATTTCTTAATTGTAGGAATAGTTCAATCACTCCTGTTAGGATTTGTAGTCAGTGGTGCCCTAGATGTTTAAACGGTTTTAGAAATGATGACGCTTTTAATAGACATAAGGGTCTTTGCGATAAAAATCAGCTTGGTACTACCTTGTACACATTGCCTAAAAATAAATATTTAGAATTTACTGATTGGAGTAAAACAGTTACTCCTCCCTTTGTTATTTACGCTGACTTTGAGGCTATCTTACCTAAAGACACTCGCTACTTTCAACGTCATCTGCCTATTTCTGCCGGTATGCTTTTTATTAATAATTTCACGGGCGTAAAAATTTATAAGTCGTTCACCGGTTTAGATTGTGTCGATCAATTTCTTACTGAAATTGAAATGATAGGGAAATATATTGTAACTCCTTATTATTATAAAAATTATCAAAAGAAAATGATAATTACAGATGAGCAACAATTAATGTTTGAAAACAGCACATCATGTTATTTGTGCAATAAGCCTTTAGTTAGTCCAGTTAGGGACCATGATCATTTTACCGGTCTATATCTTGGTGCCGCTTGTACAACTTGTAATCTGTCGAGGCAAATTAGACATACCCTTCCTGTAGTATTTCATAATTTAAAGGGTTATGATCTGCATCATATCTTGAAATATGGCCTTTCAAAATATCATTCATGGAATATTAGTTGTATTCCTTTAACCAGCGAGAAATTCCTTAGTCTTTTTGCTAGGATTGACTCATTAACTGTTAAATTTATAGACTCTTATCAATTTGTCAGCGAGTCTTTAAATAATGCTGTCAAAACTTATCATCTTTACCCTTGACCGAATCAGAATTTCAGGGTACAATAATAACTGCAAAGGGAATTTTTCCTTATGATGCCGCAACTTCATTAGAGGTTTTGCATAACACTCGTCAGTTACCACCTATTTGGAAAGATGTGACTCCCGCCGAATATGAGACAGCTCAGCGAATTTGGGTTGAAACTTCATGTACTTCACTTTTCGATTACATGATGGTTTATTTAAAACTTGATGTTTTCCTTTTAGCCGATTTTTTCCAACAATTTAGAGCTAAGTCCATTGCTCATAACCGACTAGAGCCATTAAATTTCTTAGGGATTCCAGGTATGTCTTGGAATTCAGCCTTATTAACTTTAAACTCTCCAATTGAGCTCCTCACCGATATGGAGATGTATAACTTTTTCGAGGGCGGTATCCGTGGCGGACTAACTTTTGTAAATAAACATTATGTAAAAACAGACCCGGATACCGCTTTGCTTTACATAGATATAAATAATTTATACGGTTGGGCTTTAAGTCAACCATTACCTTGCAGTGACTTTGAATGGGTTACTGATGATAATTTATTAAATAATATAATTGTTGAATGCACAACGGTAGATTTAGATCTGCTTGATTATGGTTATACCATAGAAGTGGATTTAGAAATACCGACGTCAATTCACGACAAACTGGACGATCTTCCCGTTGCCGCTGAAAAGATGTGTGTACCGGGTTCGAAAGTAGAGAAGCTGTTGCTTACACACAGCCCCAAGAGGAACTACGTTCTTCATTGGAGGCTTCTACAAATATTTATTAAATTAGGTGTTAAAATATCAAAACATATAGAGCAATTAAATTTAAACAAGATAAAATTTTCAAAAATTATATTAACACAAATACGGCGTTACGAGCAGCGTCGACAAATAAACTCGATAAAAATTTTTATAAATTATTAAACAACAGTCTTTACGGCAAGACTGTTGAAAATCTTAAAAAACGTATTAATTTACGTCTGTGTAATTCTTCACAGAGATTATTAACATTCTGTTCGAAACCGACTTTTCGTAAATCCACGAAAATCGATGATGACTTGATTTCGGTTTTATTGAGGAAGGACATAGTGTGTTTGAATAGACCTAGTTACATTGGTCAAACCGTACTTGATTTATCCAAACTCAGGATGTACCAGCTGCAGTATGAAGAGTTGCAAAAATATCGCGACGAATTCAACTGCGAAATTAATATCGTTGCTGGAGACACAGATTCCTTCTTCTTGGAAATTAAACATTGTAGTCTTGACATTCTTTTACCTGCGATGATTAGAGATCAATTATTAGATACTTCGAATTATGACCCAAATCATCCTTTATATAGTAGGAACCTTGATTCTGTCATTGGTAAATTCAAAGACGAGAATAAAGGGTTATTATATAAAGATTGGGTGTTCTTGAGACCTAAATGTTACAGTTTGATGGGTGATGAGGAAAGTATGAAGGCTAAGGGGATAAGTATGAAAGATACTGGACTAACACATCAGTCGTATCTAGATTGTTATTTAAATGATAAAATATACACAGTCCCTCAGTTTAGAATAACGTCAAAAAATCACCAACTTTTTAGTATTAAAAATAATAAAAGAGCCTTAACATGTAGAGATGATAAGCGAAATTGGGTGGATAAAAATAAAGTTTGGCATATGGCCATTATAGGGGCGGTGACACCGATATATTTATAGATTCAACGGAAGCTATCTCAGCAGATGATACAGATGATTTCCATGATCCAGCAGATGATAATTATTTTGGACATGATTATTTTCGATGATGTGTTTAAATTATTGAATAAATGTATTAGTCATATTGTCTTGAATATTTTTTAACAGTAACTTTGTGAACAATTTTTATACATTGTGTGTAATAATAATATGTTTTGTTAGTTACCTTTATGACCTTTACCCAGTGTGTTAATAAATTTTAGTGTATATTTAAAGTATAATTTCTTTGTTAATATTTTTAGCAGTACATTTGTGACCTTTGTGAGTAGTACCCATAATAATAATAATAATAATAATAATAATAATAATAATAATAATATTAATAATAATAATAATAATAATAATAATAATAATATTAATAATAATAATAATATGTGTTACATTGTTTAATAATACCCTTGCGAGTTGTTGAGCGTGACCAGTACCCTTGTGAGCAATACCCATAGGGGGAGAAAATATTTTGTCGGATAGACTCGGAGTATATAGATTAATAATATATCGATGAGAACACTAACTTGTTGCATGTGTGGACATTAATAATATTTTTATACATTGTGTGTGTGACCATAGGGGGAACAGAATATTTTGTCGGATAGACTATATTGTGTGTAATAATAATTTTATTTTGTCAAAATAAGTTTTTTAAAATACCGCAACGTAATATATTTAATATTAAAAATAAATTTTCAATTTAAAATACCGCAACGTAATATATTTAATAATTAAAATATAATAAATTTTAAAATACCGCAACGTAATATAAATACCGCAACGTAATATATTTTTTAAAATACCGCAACGTAATATATTTTTTTAAAAAAAAATTTAAAAATTTAAAAAAAAAAATTTAAAAATTTAAAAAAAAAAAAAAATTAAAAAAAAAAAAAATTAAAAAAAAAAAAAAAATTAAAAAAAAAAAAAAAATTACCCCCTCCCCCGGGGGGTAGGGGGTATGACGTAATATGTCTTTGTGACGTCATCGATGACGTCATATGTCTTTGTTCCCGGGTCCACACAATACCCTACTGACATATTTTTATTCATTTTGACACGGGATAAATCGTGAAAAATTGGGACTGTCCCGCCAAAACCGGGACGTCTGGTTACCTTAGTCATAGATTATGTTCCTCGTTTAAAAACTTTTAATAATAAAAATAAATATTTACTTCTGTAAATGGCCATAATCTCAATGTAACTGAAACACTATCAATATAGGGGGCTCTGTCCAAAGATGTTGATTTCAAATTGTTTGCGTTGAGTAATCCGACATCAGGTAATTGGTTACGTAATCGTTTTTGGAAGCAACCAGATAATAAGATGCCCTATTATAAATCATCAACAATGTATTATTTATTACTCAAAAATAATACCAAATCAAAATATATACTAAAGATTTTAAATAAAATTTTACTTTTCTTTTGAAAGTAACTTTTTAAAAATTAGCTCATTTTTACAGAATAAACCCTCTAAAGATAGGTCACCCAAGTAATTGGACATTTAAAGCGGAAAAGAAGAAAGGTTTGTTACCATGTGCTGATTTTTCATCATTTCTGACTCTGATTATTTATTAAAAATATTTACATAATACGATTCCTTTAAATGACCAGAATGCATCTAACGGTACCTATTAAAACCTATTTATGTGAAAAAGTAGTTTAGAAACAGTCGGTAAACATTTTCTTAAAGTTTTAAAGGGTAATGTTAAAATTGCGTGCTTTTCAAAAGTGCCTATAAGAAAGTAAGAAAGAACACCTTACCATTTAGCTTTTAGAAATTTCTGTTTCTTAAAATATCAATATTAAAATTATAAATAAAAATTATAGAATAAAATAAATTTTATAATAATAAATAATTTTCGAAGGTGATTTTGAAATTATTAAAATTTTTTTGGAAAAATTAACGGTTTCAAAAGCTTGTTCAAAAACAATATTCACTGTGATTGCATAAGGTAAATCTTATTTATATAATATAGAAGAAATTCCGAACAAAGCTGGATCTTTAAAAATGTAATTAAGTTTTCGGTGAATGAATGTCTTTTGCGAAGAAAGTTCATTTTGTAGATCAGACTTCTCGGGAAAACCTATTTTCTTTCATTGTAGCGAGTTTCTATAGCCCAGTAGTTCTCAATTAATATAAAAGCGCGGAACACCATTCCCATCTTTTTTTTTACGCGGAACACTGACAAAAAATACTTGCCCACAATGAGTGACCAATCACAAATTACTATAAATCTGTCGTAAACCTAAACAATGCCTTCTTATAAGCATAGAAAATACCACGCGCAACAATAACAAGCAATAAAAACAATTTTATATTTGTATGTTTATATATCTGTGTAACGGCTTTCTTATTGAATCATCTTATAAAAAATTAATTGAGGTTTTGATGATATGTATCTTAAATGCAAATTTAAAGATAAAATGTCATTTTTTTCGCGGAACACTTGGAAGCGTAATCGCGGAACACTGATGTTCCGCGAAACACGGGTTGAAAACCACTGCTATAGATGATAGTAAACTGCAATAATGCAAACGGTCATGAAAGTATAATTATTAAAAATGATTAACTACAATTTAACTCATAACGATCCAAACTTTATGCTTCTCATATCATCCATGGTAAAGCAAAACTCTAGTAGGTAGTAGTAGCTCTATGGAGTAGACCATCCACTTTAAATATCATCCTAATTTAGTTTATTTTACTTGAAATTTTTTTTAAATTATTACCTTAATCTTTCAGTGGCATTCAAAATATCTAACCAAAATTTAAAATTTATTACTTATTTTTAAATTATTACCTTAATCTTTCAGTGGCATTCAAAATATCTAACCAAAATTTAAAATTTATTACTTATTTTTAAATTATTACACTAATCTTTCAGTGGCATTCAAAATATCTAACCAAAATTTAAAATTTATTACTTATTTTTAAATTATTACACTAATTTATTTTGATTTACTTAATTTTTAATTAGTGGTCAGTGATTTTTCAAAATATCATACCAAATTCATATGCAAAAATCATGGAACCTTAAAATACATTTACTTTTTTAATGAGGTCTGTATTTCGCGTATAAAATAAAATATAGACCTTAAATAACTTTAGCTTTTTAACGAGACCTAGATTCTATGTTTAAAAATCATGGAACCTAAAAATACTTTGGCATTTTTAATGAGACCTGGATTTTGTGTACGAAAATTCAAGAGACCTCAAATAACCCCTGAATATAGTGTGAATCCCATTTATCCCTCAACAAAAAAATCTCTAGTATCAAATAGCCCACAGACTATAGTGTAAATTTGAAAAAAATAACCTGTAGTCCACTGGCGCACTGGCTTTTTTAGCGAGAGTCGGATTTTGTGTACAGAAAAATTTCTAAAGTAAATTTGAAAAAAATACTCAGATATTTTTTTAGGGAGTGGTAGATTGATGGTCTGTTCTCGAGGGCTACTAACTACTTACTAACTCTCCTTCATGGAATAAATAAGGAGAGCTTGGATCTTTTCATTTCTAGCTAGTCTTGCCAAACGAACATCATATTAGAAATTTTGTTACAAACAGCAAGTCATTCGAAAACCAAAACCAATGATTCTTATTTATATTTATTAGTCACATTCTCATTATTTATTTTTATTTTGTTATTTAGAATGAATTTATATTTCATTCTCAAATCCTGGTGTTCCTTCATGCAATGTCGCATCTGTCTCACTCATGATTTGAGACGCACTATCTTAAATAAACTTTGAAATGATTAAATTGATTTTATGACAGTGAACTATGTACTAAATGTCGCGGTATCCAACGTCGTGGGATTATATGTCGTTGGGATTAATTATGATAAGGATTATTTGATGTAGGGATTAAATGTCATGTATTAAATGTCGTAGTATTAAGGGTCGTGGTATTAAATGTCAACAAACCAAAATATCAGTATTGTATTGTAAATATTTTATTTTATATGTTCCGATACCTAGATTACAATGTATTTTAACAATCTTTCTCTAGGAAAATTTTAATAATAAATCATTTATTTTACACTGAAATACAAAGCAAATTAATATATTCAATAATTACATCAAAAAACAGGGGAAATGATAATATGTATACAGTAGAATTGGCCAATAACGTCAAATATGAAATGGGATTGCGTTTTAAATGAATTATGCAATTTTTTGAGGATTTCACGTATTCGGTACTTTCATGAATTCAGTGAAACATATAAATATTAAATATTAAATAAAGTTAACCTCCTGCAGGTCGAATATCGGAACGATACAATTTCCTATCACTACAATTTCTAAATTCGTTTTCAAAATCGTATAAACACGGAGAATAAGCAAAGATGAATTTTGTAGCAATAACTTTCTATCTTTATTAATAATAATTCGGCTTGATGGTCTGAATGTTGGGCTTCTGGGGCTTGATTCTACATCCGGAAAAAGTAAAATGTCTGGTATTCCATCATCGTGTCCCGTTTGAACGAATCTTCCAGTAACCTGAAATTAGAAAATGAAAATTAACAAAATATTCATTTTTAAACTTTTTAATTTTACGGCAAATAAAATTTTAAATGACAAAATTATCAATTGAATGAGAGTAAAATAGCTTAAAATGTTATTTGAAAAAATAGAAAAATTGGAAATCATTCTTATGCTAGGAGAAATAGAAAAGGTTTGTCAACAATCTATTGTATATCTTTCATTAGATAATTAATATAAACACTGTAAAATAAGATATTTTCAGACACTTTGGGAGTTTAGTTCTCATGAAAACAATGTTTTGAAAAGAATTTAATTGCTAAGACAATGTATAAATATTTTGAATTTAAGTGACGACTTGATTGAAAGCAGCTTACTTATTCAATTTAAAGAAAACGGAAAAAATTCAAGACTTAAAATAGCTATATATTTCAAAATTCATCAAATAATAATATCTATAATTATAACAGTCACTAAATAATGGCGTCGATTTATATATATATATATATATATATATATAGACAGACTCACTATCATCATCAGGTAGAATTGAAATTCGAACTATATCAATCTAAATTGCTTTTTTCAAACAATCTAATTCATTAAGTTTTTTAAATTATATTTTGCTAAAAAATCATAAAACTCTGTTTACTCAATTCAAATTTTTAAAAATTTAAAAACTTTTAAAGTTTAAATCAAACTACATCTCAATAAACTTTTCACAAAATTGTGTTTTACTAATATTAATCCATTCCTTCAGTCAATAGTGATCAAGAACCTGAGAACGGATATGACGGGCAGTGATTCCAACGAACATGGTCATAAACAAGATCCGAACACAATCTAAGAAGATCCACTAACAAACATGAAGTTAAAAAACAGCAATTATAAACCACCTTGCAACATTGAATACACACCTTCCTGTTCAAAATCTTGACAAAATATTTAGAAAAATTTTAAATCTTTAGAGAATTAAAATACTCCTACAAAGTCAATTAACAATTAGATTGATAATTTCAGTGGCTTCTTCCACACTGATTACTTTTCTATGTTCACTTTTAAAAAGAATTGCTTCTTAATTGGTAATTATTTGGCTATGATTTCTATTGATGTATTTTTCTTCTTCCTTAGCTAACATTGTTGAATATATCTATCTTTCGAGGGTTTTCCAATAGGATTCAGGTGTAATTTGTCAGTAAACGGCTAGACAAGGTTTAAGCAGAAGCATATTTTCTTTTGAATGTGGTAACTTTTATTATACAAATATACTCTGAAAGATTTCATCCAAAAAAGCTATAAATTGTTTGGAAATAAATTTAAGAAAAAGCTATTTTTCATTAAGTGAGATAAATACGGAGAATATCATCTAACCTCTTACGATTATACTTGAAAGTACTTTTTATTTTTCAAGAAATAACATATAAAATGGGAAAGTTCTGTCAATGGATTCTAATATTTCAAGCTTTTTAACGATCATCTTTATGGATAACCTTGAATTATAGACGCTGAGGATAATACAATCCATTTGTTTCTATACAAGATATGTTGATATTTTCTCATCACAAATAAAAGCAAAGAAAAGTGGAAGATTTCATATTAACTTAGTGGTTTTGTAATTTGACCTCAATTTTTATCTATGTGCAGATAACAGTGAAAATAATGTATATTTTTACTCTATATTAACTTCGCTGATGTATGTTTGTATGTGCCATGCAAATTTTGAGAGGCCAAATTAACCTACTTTCGGCGATCGGATTGAGCAGTAATTTGGCAAGTAGATTCGTTGTTGAGGACACTGCATGCTATCAAAATTTCAGATTGATCTAATCACAGAAAGCTAATTTAAAAAATATTGATATGTTGATATTGATATCGTATTAAAGAGATAACGTAATTATATCTAGAATATGTTGAAATTAAGAGTGAAATATAGAGAATTTCAAAAACTATGTTTTTATGGTTGATTTTTGAAAATTTTGAATTAATAAAATTTAATCGCGCATTCGCACTTTTGATTATTTTAATTTAATGTCATTTCAAACATCGAATAATTACTTTTTATATTTAAAAAGATATAATCATCTTTAATTTATCAGAGTAGTGAAGATTTTGAAATTGAAATCATATGAGAAGACACAGACTTGAGGAATAATGATTATTTTGATTTGATTAACGAATTTAATTTTGGTAATTTTATAGAATCAACACCAATGGAATGTGCGAATAAACTAAATATTAAATCATATGAAGAAAGATCGAATAATAAATTGGTGCCAGAAGTAAAAAAAACAGATTGGAATTTTAATATTAGTAATTTATTAAATCAGATAATTAAATCAAATTTATTCCAGCCAAATTCAATAATGCTTAAATTTTACAAACAGAAGAATGTATAAAATTTATTCAACTATATGGACTTGTAGATAAATAGATGTAAATTATTAACAATAGAGGTAAAATGTCACTTAAAATAAATCCCGACTTATATAAAATCTTTATTGAATATCCTTACTTTTATAATTGTAGACGTATCAGGGAGGAACCTAATTTGATCAATATATAAACAAAAAGGTTCAACTTTAGTAGACAAAGGTGGCTTTATTTTTTCATAACTTTCCGGGTTATAGGGTACATAAGAATCATCATGTGGAATTGGTTCACCAGCACGTTTGGGTTCCGATGGATATTGTATCACAGGCGAAACAATCGGTTGCGAAATAACTGGTGGTGGTAAAGGTTTAGATCTAATGAATTGATTTATAAAAAAAATATGAATAATAAATAACTGCTCTTCTGGTAAAGGTTCGTTTATAACTTCAATAACAGGACTCTGCAAAGGTGTTGGAGGACCTTTTTCAGGATTAAATGAACAAATCGCTAACATTGACCCTTCAGATAGAATCTCTTTAATCAATAAATATAAATATAATTATAAATAACATAATAAAATAATTACCTCCAAATTTTATATTGGCATCAATTTTGAAATTGACAAAGTCTTCTGGAACATTGTCACTGACAATTGGAATTTCTTCTCTTATATTTTTAACCTTAATTCTATAAATGTAATCTCTTAAAGCGTTATCTTTTTGAGTTTCTGAAGGCTTCTAAAGGATCAAATAATAATATTTGTTATCTGAAAGAATATTACCAGTAAATCCGATAAGAATAATTTCTTAATATTGGAGTCCATATCTTCATAGAAGCATTGAAAAGTACACCAACCCAAATTTAAAACTACAAATAAAATTAAAATTGATATTAATTTTTTCTCACGAATCTGAAAAGAATATAAACCATGAAGGAATAATTTCCACAAATTTTAGGTACGTTGCACATATGTCTTAACACTTACAAACACTGATTAATTTAACATTTCACTGCAAGGACTGGTCCTTTTCAATTTCCTAGTTCATAAAAAAAGTTTCTATTAACTTTTTATGTACGAAATTTAAGTTTTTAAACATATTTATATTTTGATTTATATTCCTAATGATCTCTAAAAGTTTACTTCCTTAAAATTTTATCTAATTTTTTTATATTACTTTTAAATCTTTAGAGTTATAAATAATAATAATAATAATAATAATAATAATAATAATAATAATAATAATAATAATAATAATAATAATAATAATAATAATAGTAATAATAATAATAATAATAATAATAATAATAATAATAATAATAATAATAATAATAATAATAATAATAATAATAATAATAATAATAATAATAATAATAATAATAATAATAAATAAAATAAAAATAAAAATAAAAAATAAAATCTAATAACCATTATCACTGGATTCATGGTATTGAACAGTAACCAATAGATGAAAAAAGTTTCCTTGCTTGAAAAGGTCCTTGAATTGTGTTACGTCCAAATCCTAATAAAATCATCAAAGCAAATATTGTGCCACTTTTGCAAACTTGAAAAGTGACAATCTCTAAGGGATCAAACTTGAAGTTACTGACAATTTGATTGTTTTCAATATTTGTTTGAAGTTTTAGTTTTGGATTACTTTTTGTGGAAAATTGCATTATTTTGATATTTTCAAAGCACAATGTTAGGTTTATAAAAAGAGATTCTTCTTTGATATCCTTCAAAAACGAACTCTGAAAAATTATCAGAATAGGTAATGGAAAAATTAATTTATTATAACTTGAGGAAAAATTAATTTCAGTCTGAAGTCATTAAAACTGACAATCGGCAATAATAATGGATGTAAACTTGATGATCTTGATCGTACAATATTGTCGGATTTTGAAGGGCATGGATATCTGAAATAATATTTATTTTATTATGAAAAACCATGAAAAATATAATAAACAATATGAGTTTTTAAATTTTACCAACTTAGCAAACATCACATGATTAGCACTTCATAACGACATTTGGTACAGATAGCAGTCGACACAAATAGCATATTTCAATGTAGGCGGTTCGAGGAAACATGCTCGTTGGAGAGAAAAATATTCATTAATATTAATAATCTAATACATTACATTTAATTAGGAAATTTTGGTAGTGTTTAGAAAATCATGAGGTCTTTATTTTAAATGGATATCAAAAGCGATCGTCCCAGCCTATAGAAACACGGAATGAAATGTCAAAAAAATTAAATAATTAAAATTAATTTGATTAATAAGTAATATGAGAAAGATAGACCATATAATTTATCTTAATTTCATATATAGCTATTATAAATATTATACATATAAGACCTACATTATTTTTCGGTTCATACTTGAAACAGTTGATAAATCACCATCTTTGTGAATCCAGCTCCACGCTCTTATAATATCCACAGTTAGCAAACTGAAAGGGGCTTTGAGAAATACCTTTTTCAGAAATAAGTTGATAAATATGACTTTGTAAAATAAAAGTTGAACAGTTACATTTTTCATTGAATCGTGATCTTGGGCTTCCAGAAACTCATTTTCCAATAAAAGAATTATAGCCAGGCAGGCACTTTGAAAGACATTAGAAGAAAATTTCTCCATAAACAATTGATCAAAAATATATAAGACTGCTTCATTTTTGAGAACTGACACAAATCCCTTAATAGTTAGTTACATCTATAAATTAATAAATATAAAATAATGATGAAAGAGTTAATATTTTTTATATTGTTGTATATTTTTGCTTCCTAGTCGAAAAATTGCAGCCAAATGATAGTGTATTGTATGCGCATCTATTTACTGTAATGAACTTTTATATTGGTAAATAGCTAACAGTGATAACCAATAAGTTTCATTCTATGTGTTGCTACCGCCAAAGCACGATCAAATTGGTCAATCAAATTAGGTAGAAGCAATCGAATCAGCCGACGAGTAATTAAATTGGGGCAAACAATCAAAAAATCAAATTGCCCAATCCAATTAGGTCGGTAAGAGGAAGCCCGGGGAAAAGTATCCAAAGTAATTTGATAAGTAGATAATAAAATTACGAGATGGGTAAACAGAATTACCAGTTGGTCTATGAAAGAAAAGTGGCTGTATAGTGAAAGAGAGTAAAAGTGAATTTAACTTAGTGCAACCAAATCGTTTTGAATCTAGCGTACCCGAAATGGACATCTCCCATCGGAAGATTTATCCCTGCGTAAGATTCAGGTTGAAATTGAAAAGTGTGCAGAGCGAAAGAGTTATTTAACGCTGCGTGAACGGAGATTGTTTCATTAAAGTGTGTAGTAAAAGAGAAGTGTAATTGTGATAATTTCGAATAAATAGTATTGTGTTGGGCTGTTCGATTTGCTTAATAAAAGGACACCAAGGACACTTGCATAAAATACCCAACACAATTTATCATCTGTACTTATTCAAGTGCATTAGTTTATATTAGCCATACAATAAACAATCACAGGGTAGGATTGAATAAAAAAATTTCATTTTTAATCTGACATCGAAATTTAAGCATGTCTTATTTTAATTGTATTATGTTAATTTTTTATTTTAATTGTTATTAATTATTAAATATAATTTTGATTAATGTTTTATAAAGTTGAGCTATTAGAATCTGTCCCCTCGTTTTCAGTAACAAAATTAGAGAAAAACCCAAAAAAATATATTAGTAGGGTATTGTGTGGAGCCGGGAACAAAGACATATGACGTCATCGATGACGTCACAAAGACATATGACGTCATACCCCCGGAAGGAGGGGGTATTTTTTTAAATTTTTTTAAAATTTTTTTAAAAAATATTTTACGTTGCAGTATTTTAATATATTACGTTGCGGTATTTTAAAATTTAAAAACTTATTTTGACGGTTAAGTTGACAAAATAAAATTATTATTACACACAATGTATATATAGTCTATCAGACAAGATATTCTGTCCCTCTATGGTCACACACAATGTATAAAAATATTATTAGTGTCCACACACGCAACAAGTTAATGTTCTCATCGATAGCTATTGATATATTATTATTATTATTATTATTATTATTATTATTATTATTATTATTATTATTAATCTATATACTCCGAGTCTATCCGACAAAATATTCTATCCCCCTATGGGTACTGCTCACAAGGGTACTGGTCACGCTCAACAACTCACAAGGGTACAATGATATTATTAAACAATGTAATAAAACACATATTTTCTAAATTTATTATTATTATTATTATTATTATTATTATTATTGTTAGAAGCTATAACATTTAATTCTTCGGTCATCAAAATAAATTACTAAGACTATTAAATCCAAAATTATATTTCATTAAATCTGATTATATAAACAAATATTCTTGGGACATTTTCTAAATTTTAATTTCAACCAAATATCAACATACCATCGCATTCATACTTGAATTTCAATTTTATTAAAAATTATTTTATTTTAAAATTTCAATTATCATTTCAATTTTAATATCTTAAAATAATTTAAGTTTCAATTAAAACTTTACAAATTTTAATCATGAACTAATTTAATTTAGTATTTTAATTTTAACTCCTCACATCCCCCTTTTTTAAAATGTTTGATCTTCTCAACATTTCTGACTACCATCTTCCCATTTTGATCTTTAAGTAAGTAGCTCCGTTCATGTATTTTCTTTATCACTTTGTACGGCCCTTCCCACCTTGCATCGTCTTTATTTCGAATTTCTTGATTGATCAAGACCACATCTTCCATTTCAAAATCTCTCACTGTTCTGCTTATTTTTGGTTTTAGTGTTTTATCCTCTATTCTCTTTTCCATATCTTCTCTATTTATTTCTTTATTCGAGTACCATTTCATTCTGTCGATTTTCCTCCCAAATATAATCTCTGCTGGGCTTACTCCCGTTGTTTTTTGAACTGTTGCATTTAACGTATATTCTATTTCTGGCACTATATCAGCCCAGTTTTTCCTTCCTCCTTCATTCAATGACGCGTTAATATACTCTCTGATTGTTCTGAATTGTCTTTCAATAATACCATTCGTGTTATGGTGATATGGGCTTGAGAAAATTAATTCAATGCCAGCTGCCTTTGCTAGTTCTTTTATACTTCTTGCTTCAAAGTTCTTCCCACAATCTACATGAAGTTCTTTTGGAGCTCCAAACTTTAATATCCATTTATTTAATAACGTCTCACTAATTGTTTTTTCGTCTTGCTTGTTTATGGCCGTTAATGAGATGTATTTACTATAGTGGTCAATGATTCCGCAAATATATTTCTTTTTGTTGAACGTTTCTTTCAATGGCCCACATATATCCATATATATCTTCTCGAATGGTTCTGTACTCTTTATTGTTTGAGTTTCCTCCTTTGTCTTGGTTGTTATCGTTTTCATTTTCTGACATCTTTCGCAGTTCTCAATTACCTTTTTTACTTCCGTTGCTAAATTTTCCATGTCGCAGTTATTCTGGATATATTTTGTTACTTTCTGTGCACCTGCATGGCACAGCAATACGTGTACTTCTTTTATCATCCTCTGTCTATTATCTGACGGTATCCATATTTTACCTTTCTTAGTTAGTACCGTGTTGTTTTCCATTATGAACTTACAATCTTTATTTTCTAACTTATTCTTTATTTCTTGGACCTCCATATTGTCATTTTGCCACTTGTTATATCCGACTTCTGCTGTTACTGTTAATATTCTGGTTTTAATTTTGCCGGTTTTTGCGTCTTCGTGTTCCATCATACACTGTACACATGTTCCGCATGTTTTCCTGGATAGCATATCCGCGTTTGTATGGCTTGTTCCTTTCATGTATTCCATTTTAATATCCAGGCTGCTTAAATAGTTGATCCATGTCTGGAATTGAGCAGTTATTGGTTTCTTCGTTGTTACCATAAACGTAATAGCTTTATGGTCCGTTCTCAGTACGAATCTCTTACCATATAAGTAATGGTTGAAATGTTTACAAAAATAGTATATTGCCAATAATTCTTTTCTGGTAATGCAGTACCCTTTTTCGTGGCTGCTCATCGCATGTGAACCATATGCAATGACATGCTCATGTCCTTTTTCGTCCTTTTGCGAAAGAACTGCTCCAATAGTATCGAAGCTCGCGTCTGTGTCTAATATAAATTCTTTTCTGAAATCTGGAAATACCAATACTGGGGCGGTTATCAATGCTTCTTTCATTTCCCCGAAAGCCTTTTCACACATCTCTGTCCATCTTATTTTCTCATTGTTTTTTCCGCATATGCTTTCTAGTGCTCTTGCCTTCTTTGCATAGTCTTTTATGAACCGTCGATAATAGTTACAGATACCCAGAAAGCTCCTCAGATTCTTCACACATTTTGGTTTTTGAAATGATTGTATTGCTTCTATCTTCGTATTATCTGTTTGTATGCCGTCTTTATTTATTATGTGTCCCAGATACTTCACTTCTTTTCTAAATATTTGACATTTTTCGGGGTTCAATCTTAGTCCTGCTGTTGCGATCTTCCCTAGGACTTTTCCAAATATGTTATAGTGGTCTTCTTTGTGAATATTAGGATGTCGTCTAAATATACCATCACTTCATCTTTCCACAAATCTTTCAATACTTTCGTCATTAATTCTTGAAATGTTTCTGGTGCCGCTGCAATACCGAACGGCATCCTGTTAAAACAGAACTGTCCTTCTTTTGTTGAGAATGCTGTTTTCTCTTGAGATTCTTTATCTAACTTCACTTGGTAATAAGCATTTCCCAAGTCGATTGAGTTAAAATATTTGGATCCGTGTAGGATGTCTAAAATTTCATCTACATTTGGCATTGGAAATGCTTGTCTTTCTGTTATCTTGTTTAATTGTCTGAAGTCTAGACAAAGCCTGATGTCTTTTTTCTCTTTCTTCCATACACAAACTAAAGGTGTGTTCCACGGTGAATTACACTTCCTAATTATTCCGTTGTTTTCTAGATTTTTTATTGCTTCCTCAATCTTGTCTTCCAAATTTATTGGCTGACGTCTCGGTTTAATCATTATTGGCTCTCCTTTCGTGATGATCTTATGTTTTATCAGATTGGTACACCCAATGTCCCATTCATCTGGCATAAAAACATTCTTGTTTGCCTGAAATATTTCTAGCAATCTCTTATTTCCGGTAACTTTTAAAACGTCGATGGCATGACGTAGTCTTTCTTCATCTGTTATAATCCGGCCAAATCTAGCTTCTATTTCGCAAATGAAATCACTACGTTTTTCATGTTCTTCTAGTATACATTTCAATTCTATACCAAATAACCTTTGTAGTTCTACTCCTCCAATAATTTCTGGTATTAAATTCTTTACTATAATGAATGTTACATTTCTTTCAATACTGCCCATTTTAACATTGATGTTTATTTTACCCATAGTTTCTAATCTACTGTTGTTTGCACATCTTAGCGATTCCCTTGTTTCTAATATTTCGATATTTTCTAATCGATCAATTACAGATTTAGCCATCACATTAATTCGCGCTCTGTATCCAATAAACAATCTACTTTCCGCCCTTGGATATCCAGTGTTGTACTCGGTCTACCTTGCATTATATTATATGTTATTACTGGACTTTTTTGTTCTTCTACTGACAAAATATTCTGCTCTCTAGTATCTTCTACAATTTCATTAATACACACGTCTCCATTTTTCTTGAGGAATTTGTAAATTTTCTCTATAGTTCTTTCCTCGTGTTTTACTAATTCATTTACTTTACNATTAGAGATCAATTATTAGATACTTCGAATTATGACCCCAATCATCCTTTATATAGTAGGAACCTTGATTCTGTCATTGGTAAATTCAAAGACGAGAATAAAGGGTTATTATATAAAGATTGGGTGTTCTTGAGACCTAAATGTTACAGTTTGATGGGTGATGAGGAAAGTATGAAGGCTAAGGGGATAAGTATGAAAGATACTGGACTAACACATCAGTCGTATCTAGATTGTTATTTAAATGATAAAATATACACAGTCCCTCAGTTTAGAATAACGTCAAAAAATCACCAACTTTTTAGTATTAAAAATAATAAAAGAGCCTTGACATGTAGAGATGATAAGCGAAATTGGGTGGATAAAAATCAAAGTTTGGCATATGGCCATTATAGGGGCGGTGACACCGATATATTTATAGATTCAACGGAAGCTATCTCAGCAGATGATTCAGATGATTTCCATGATCCAGCAGATGATAAATATTTTGGACATGATTATTTTCGATGATGTGGTTAAATTATTTAATAAATGTATTGATTTTATTGTCTTGAATATTTTTAACAGTAACTTTGTGAACAATTTTTATACATTGTGTGTAATAATAATATGTTAAAGTTTTGTTTTGAATATTTTTAACAGTACATTAGTTACCTTTATGACCTTTACCCAGTGTGTTAATAAATTTTAGTGTATATTTAAAGTATAATTTCTTTGTTAAAGTTTTGTCTTGAATATTTTTAGCAGTACATTTGTGACCTTTACCTTTGTGACCTTTACCTTGTGAGCAGTACCCATAGGGGGACAGAATATTTTGTCGGATAGACTCGGAGTATATAGATTAATAATAATAATAATAATAATAATAATAATAATAATAATAATAATAATAATAATAATAATAATAATAATAATATATCAATAGCTATCGATGAGAACACTAACTTGTTGCGTGTGTGGACACTAATAATATTTTTATACATTGTGTGTGACCATAGAGGGACAGAATATCTTGTCTGATAGACTATATATACATTGTGTGTAATAATAATTTTATTTTGTCAACTTAACCGTCAAAATAAGTTTTTAAATTTTAAAATACCGCAACGTAATATATTTAATAATTAAAATATAATAAATTTTAAAATACCGCAACGTAATATATTAAAATACCGCAACGTAATATATTAAAAAAAAAATTTTTTTTAAATACCCCCCTTCCTCCGGGGCGGTGGGCGGGGTATGATGTCATCGATGACGTCATATGTCTTTGTTCCCGGCTCCACACAATACCCTACTTATATTTATTTATTGATTTATAACTGATTTATAGTCTTCAAACTCTCTTTTCAATTCAATGGATAAAATAATCAGTGGTGAAATTGGAAGAAATAAAAGTTCTTATAATAATTTATTGACCAGTAAAAATCACACTTCGTTCACAATATTTTACAATTATACTTTGGTAGATTTCCAACAGATTTCAGCCCGTCTAAGACTATTAACTTTAGCTTTGTTTTTGTTCTTTTTACGCGCTTTCGTTGTTTTAACCAAAAGTGACAAATTTCTCAAAGTATTTAATTAGCTTTTAATTAATTTCTAATAATTTTTGTGTATTTTTGCGTTATCTAACAATTATAAGTCAATCAATTATTTGACCTTTCAAAATAAAATTATTGATATAATAATAAAAATAAAATTAATAATCAATTTAAAATAAAAACACTATTAAATTCGATATTAACACTAATAAATGTAAACTTAATGTTATTAAACCTCAATGTCACACTGAGAGATAAAGACTCCTTATAACTGTAACATCCATTAAATGGAAAATGAAAAAAAGATATATTAGCAGTTGAATAGTAAATGAAAATACCTCGCTAATCCACTTCCTAATAAAAATGATTGGGGATTTTATCAGGTCAAATCCTGTTAAACTTTCCAATTTAGTTTGCATTTCTGTTTGTTGCTTCGTATTGTTAGACCTTGTTGCGTTTGAATTCCGCAATTTCCTTTTCTCCATATCAATAATCTGTGCCAAAAATTCCTTAACATGAAAGAAAAAATTTATTCAGTAAAGAAAAATTATCAACAACTTTGGGCTGAGAAGCTGCACTGATTTGAGCGATATTGAAAAGATGATTTACAAATTGAGGATTCCAGTCGAATAGGCGCAAAATTACCTGTTCAACAATTTCAAAAATCACTGGCCAAGGTGGGTAGATTTTTCGGAACAAATGAAGAAACAAAGCCATTTCATAGGCAAATGTAGCTGAAAATATCTTTTGAAAAAATAATTCATCTTAAAATATTGTTGAGGATCTATATTTGAGCAAGGAATATTATCATTATTATAAATAGTACAATGGAAGCAGGATATCATAATAATGGATAATGTTATCAACCGAAATAACAGGTTGAAAAGAAAATTTTTAAATCAGGAAATGCCATTTTTACATGATATTTATACACATTTTGCTCACATTTATACAAAAACCGAATAAAATGCTTCTTATTAATAAGTTTATAATAGATCAGGTTAGATTTAGCAAAATGCTTACTTATTAAGTTTTTGTATCCTATATAGCTTTTTCATTTACAACTTCATCTACATTACGAGGAAGTAGATAGATGTGTGAACTCCAGAACAACAGGAATCCTCGACTCTCACAAATTCTTTTGAGCGAATCATGGTACTTTTTTGGAGACCCCCGTACTTTTTTTGAAGACCCTCAAAAATTTTTTAAAATTTGGTTTTAATCAATGAATACATAATCTTTAAATTTGATTTTAATCGACGATTATGTAACATTTTTATTTTTGTTTATATCGATGATTACATAATTTCCAGAATTTTGTCTTAATCTATGATTATATCATGAATTATAATTTTATAGGAACTTTGAAGACTTCATTGCTTGAAATTAAATTCTCTATTTAATGAACATATGACATAATCAAAATTTTGAAATTTCATTTTTAGTACACCATTTTTGAATTTACATTTCATTTTAAACAACTTGAGATATTTTCCCTCAAATAGTATAAAGTTTAATTCTCTACAAAACTATATCATTATTTATTTCAAATTTACAGTCATAACACCTTAAAAACATAATTTCATCCAACTTTTACATACACACATTTCCAACATTTAAAAAATACAAATTATTCATAAATACTTAAGAAAACACATTCTACTATTAAAAATTCATTTTAAAAAACATTAAAAAATAAACATTTATTAAAACCCCGGAGAAATAAACACTCTCCAAATTAGTTATATGACTTTTTTCTCGTCCATTTTTATTCCTGCATTGAAATATTTACAAACCAGCTATCCCCATCTTTATAATCAAGTTCTTCAAAGGCATCATAAAAACGTGAATTTCAGTTGTTGGTAAATATTATATCATTGTAACATGAATTCGTATTAATTTTCCCAACACTTTATTTACTGCAACAAAATCTTTTGTTATATGAGCAATGAAGCTTGAATATTGCGACTTGATCAATTTGACTGCATTTGATTATTGATATGAAATTTCATCATCAAAATACATATATCTTATTGTTATGATACATTTGTAATGGTTTCACATCTTTCTTTATTTGAACAGGTTATATTTCATTTATTTTCTTAATTGGGCTTGTTTCTTTCAATAAATTAGAAAATTATTTCTCTCCAAGATCGTTCTTCTTGGATTGCATTTAAAAAAAATAATGATTATTATGTCATTTCATCTCTCTTTTATAGTTGTGTATAATCAATCAAATTAATTCATTTGTATTGCAAACGACATGGTTGTGAGAATCATTGACCTCTTGTCTGTGTAACATTTACATGTGATTCATACATGGCTTGCAGATGTATTCAGGACCGGCCTTTTCCATGAATGTTAATATGTGATTTTTTAATGGCTATATCATTAATTATATTAGAAAAATCACATTCTTTGACCATTTCTTTTTCTATGCTCAATATTTGCATGTGAATTTAATTTATTCCTGGACATACTTGATCGGAGGTAACTTTTAATCAGTTTTAATTTACTGAACCAGCGTTCTGCACTTGCAACAGTAACTGGAAGCTTAAATACCAATTTTAATACAGTTATAACATTAGGAAAAATTTCATTATAGTTGCTATTTAAGATAAAGTGAAATATATCTTAACATCAATTTCGTTCAAAATTAATTCTTTTAACGATAAAATTTCTTCAATTAAACATTCGTCAACATCTTTATTATAATATTTTATGAAATCTTGTGACTGTTGGATTAATTCATCGTTTTCTAAACTTTATATATCTGTTATTAGTTTAAATATGGAAATTATTTTGGGTATTTTTTTGAATTTTTCTTCGATTTTGCACTATAACAATTACAATTACAATATTAAAAAAATTTCCTCGAAATTCTTCGACCGGATTGGTTGGTGTTTTATCTTCTGACAATTCAGAAAATAATCTCTTCTTTATTCAAGCTCGTTTCTCAGGGAAACTTTGAGAAATATTTATGCTTAGTGCTATTGACTTCGCCTTAATCAAGAAAACATCAAATTGTGATCTTAGATTTAATATTTCATTTTTAATTGTAATTATTAGATTGTTAGCTGAATCAAGTATAATAGTTTTTTGTAATAATTTGTTAATATTATTAATTTTAGACAATACAGTAAACCAGTGCTTTCCAACCTTTTCATGCTTGTGACATACTTTTTAGACTTCCATCATTTCACTACACAGCAAATCAGTTTTACCAGAAAACCAGGCGTCATACAACTTACGCCATATGGTAAACCGTTATACAAGAGACAATGAAACATATTTAAATATAAATATCGAACTCCAACGATTAACTAATAAATAGGGTAAACAAGCGTTCTTGCAGCTAAAACACGACGGACTATATATGTGTATTGTATTTCAGTCTAACAATCGTTAAAAAGTTTATAAAATTAAGGGACTCTGTGGCTTTTCATTATGTTCACACGACACACCTATGCAGCGCTGCCGACACACTAAAGTGTCGCGACACACCGGGTGGAAAGCTCTGCAGTAAACCATACTAATAAACTGAATATAAATGACATTGTTTGTACTAAATGTAATAAACTTTGAGCTTCAGATACTGTCAGTATAAACGTTATAGTATACCAAAAATATTTTTACAGTATATACTGCTGGAAGCAGTATCACATATTATTAAATTAAATGAATGTGATAAACAAGACACATAAAGTGCATAATGATTTAAATTAATTATTCGGGACTGCACACCTTTATATTTACCCTTCATATTACTGCCATTGTCATAAGCTTGGCCTTTGCAATTCATAGTATCTAGATTAAAATCAGTTAATTTTTGTACAAGTGTATTTGCTAAACCTTTACCAGTTGTATCGGATACTTCAATAAATCCTACAAATGATCCTTTAATCACAAGTTTCTGGTTTTTAAAATTTACATATCTAATTATTATTGATGCCTGTTCCGTATGGGAAATATCAGGTGTAATATGTGGAGATATATATAATATGTGGAGATTTTATGTCTACAATAATTTAAAATGTTGCACATGCGTAAATAAAATGACGTAAATAACGAATGAAATGCGTACAATATAAATATATAATTATTTTTTTATACGTTATTTCTTACTAATTAAAAAAAATATAATATTTTTAAAAAAAATTTTAAAAATTTAAATAATTTTTGTTTATGTAAAATATAATTTATATAATTTTTTTCCTTTTATTGGGGGCCCCTTGTGGGCCAGGATGCTTTGAAGCCGTTGCACCCCCATATGGCCGGCACTGGATGTATTGCAAATTAGTTATTAAAGATATTTCAACTAGAACTATTTAATTAAAACTAGTGTGATAATAAATAGTAATATAGTGTACTATCACAAGTAACCCTAACAAATAAAAATAGTGTACCATAAAAAGTAACACTAACGCCAAAGAGTAACACTACAAAAATAATATTTTTTTAACATATAAAAAAGAGAAAATCAGATAAAAGTTGGATGAAAACTTTTCGTGTTATTTTATGAATAGCTTTTGGCAGTGGCGTGCAGTGGGTTTTCATCCAGTGTGTGCAGAGAACAACAACAATAATAATAATAAACCATAAAAATGTACATTAAAGACGCCTTTAACTTTTTATTATTTATTTGTACACGAAATCCATACGTCTACTACTAACAAAATCTGCGTTATATGCAGAAAATTATTATCTTTCATAATTTTGCCAGGGTGTGCAGTGCACACCTTGCACATATAGACCGCACGCCACTGGCTTTTGGAAATTGTAATTATATGACTTGGGTGGAATTTAGAGTTGAATTTTAAGTGAAACATTTTGTCATAATAATTATTAAATATTTTTATTTATACAAAATTATTAAAAAATATAAATAATCAACATTTTACTTTTTATCAGTGGAAGATCATCCGTATCTTGTTTTAATCCATATTGTAAGGGAAATAACCAGAAAATTAGATGCCTATCATAACTTCTATCATAAATATATAAAAGACTTAAAATTCTTATAGCGTCACTCTTGAAATCTTCATTGAACTTATTCAATGGAATACATCTTTCATATTGCTGAAGAGTGAAATCAAGTTCTGACCTAGCAATGTAATGAAAGTACTTCAACAATCAAATTCTCAAGCAACTCATTCACAGGGGTCACCATTTCTTTATTAATTTTCAATTCTGATATGCCCCTAGTAATAGATCTCACAAATTTTTCTTTCACTAATTCCTCGAAATTTCTGTAATATCAAAAATATTTTAATTGGAAAATTGAAACAAGATTTATTTGAGCAAAATTTTTAACATAATCACTACAGTTTCATTAGATGGAACAATAAAATAATTTATCATCTTTTCCATAGCTACAGGAGACATGTTTTCCCACATGGAGTACGGAAACCAAATATTTACTTTTCAGAAAATGCAAAATTCGGAAGGTAATTTTGGTAATTACTGACAATCTTACATAACATCTATTAAAACAAATGTAATGCCAAAAAAGTTAATATTATTCTTATTCTTGAAGTGGTTAAATAAAAGTATTTTCGGTTAAAAAATATATACGAAAGTTGATTTACTGTGTTTTAAAATTTTTTCGCATTTCACTGACAATAGAAATTAATTCATTTAACTCCCGAAATGATAATTTTAGGTTGCCACCAAAATTGGTGTGTGTAGTGCAGTGAATTTCAACCACTGTGCCGCGAAATTTTAGATATATAATATATCGAAATAATTCCAAATAAATAATTATATAAAATCAAAATTCAAGCATTAAAAGTTACTTAAATTTAAAAAAACTTACTTGAAAACCATTTATAAAATTGAATATATGAAGTAAATAACTGCACTTTCTCATAAATGGTGAGTTGTATTCACTGATGCACACACCAACGTGTATTATAGAAACTTTTGTGTGCCCCAAAATTTTGAAACCGTTAAGTGTGCTGCGACAAAAAAAGAGTGAGAATCACTGGTGTAGTGTAATGTTATTTTTATTATTATCATTTTACATGAAATTGTATCTACAAATTGTAGTGTGTTGTTATTTTGTTAACCTTACGTTACAAATATTTAAAAAAAATAAAAAAAATATAGTGTTATTCACTATAGTTTTATTCACTATAGAAAATTACAAATTAACAAATTAATAAAAAATCGATTTAAAAAAAATTACTACTTCAGTAGTTTCTGAAATAGATGGAAGAACATTGACGCAAACAGTTTATTATATTTTTTCGGTTATTAACGAAGAAAGTTTATTATATTGTGTTGGTTATTAACGAAGAAAGAAAGCCGCAATCATCTGAAGTAATTTGCTTAATACTCGAATAATTTCTGGAATAAATTGCAAAACATTAACGAAGAAAGGTTTATATTTTAGTTATTAAATAAACGTTTAAAAGTTAAATTAGTTTATTATATTTTGTTTGTTACTTTTTATATCCATTTGTCAACACTCAATCACTCCAGCTGTCCCGAGACAGTATATTTTTAAAGGTAACACGGCTGGGTCCTACAAATTTCTTCAATATAAATATTCGCAGTATCAATTTATAATAAACAACAATTAATAACAGATAAGATCTTTAATAACATTATGTAAATTGAAACAATGAGTTAAATGTGTCTCGCCGATTCCATGAAATTGTCGATTACGATAAATCGGCGAAAAATTGCCTAATTCATGAAAAACGCAAGTCCACTGCCGACTTCACGTATGCGGTAATGTTCATTATCCATTAACTGTCAAAATGACAATCGAATAAGAAATTATTTTATTGTAAATATTTTATTTTATATGTTCCTATACATAGGTTACAGTGTATTTTAACAGTCTTACTTTAGGAAAATTTTAATAATAAATCATTTGGTTTATTCTGAAATACAAAGCAAATTAATATATTCAATTATATCAAAATGCATGGAAAATCTTATGTTTACAGTAGAATTGCCCGATTACGTCATATAGGGACTGGGAATGCGTTTTTCATGAATTATGCAAATTTTTGTCGAATTCTCATATTCAGTAATTTCATTGATTCTGCTTAACATCAATACAAACAAATATTTCAATGCTGTGATCAACATGAAGTGGAGTTATAAAACTTCTAACTTTTGTAAATAAAATGTTTTTAGATTGATTTTTCAATTAAAGTTAGCTAAAAATAAGCATATTCATCATGTAAAAATGCTCAATAAAACTTTCACATTCATTTATCATGTAATTTTCACGAAAACTCCAATTTATGGCTCGTATTCCAGCAAATTTAATATATTTTGTGAAGCAGTTGAATATCAACTTTATTCGTATTTAATGCTCAACAATCAAATAAAAATGGTAGCAAATAAAACGCTCGAGAGATTGATGAATTTTCTGAAATATGGCGCCCATTTCGAAAATATTATTATTTTATATTTTGTAATTTATTAATTATTAATTTATTTAATTAGTAATTTATTAATTCACTTGAAAAAGGCAGTGTTGACAATTNTTTATATTCGGAAGTTGTAAGTTTTTTTGCCATGGTTTCAAATTTATCAAACTCTATACGAATACCATGAAAGTAAGCATTGAGAGTTTTAAATAATTTGACAATGGTACATAATTCTATGCCACTCTCCTGCAGAGCTTTATTGACAATATTAATATTTTGCAATAAATCATTCCAAATAACACACATCAATGCTGTTTCAAAATTGTTCAGGTTTTTTATTAAAGATTTAGCTTCCTGCACAGCCACTGCAGGCTGACGTTCGCTTTCAGTTATTTCAAACAATGCTTTTTGAATTTCTGAATAATTCATGAATAGAGCTTTAGTAGCATCATGTCGTACAGACGATCTGGTTTCTGATAAATTTTTTACAACACAAGTATTTTCTTTCATATTGTCTTTAAATTTGGACCATCTCTGTGGTGAAGCGGAAAAAAAAGTATATATTGCTTCTAAAATTCCAAAAAACTTTACTGCTTCCAGGCAACACTCCACAGCAGTTGAACCCACCAAATTAAGACTATGTGCAGCACATGGAACCCATTCCGCCAGTTTATTTATTTCTCTAAATCTAGCTTGTACACCTGTATATATGCCGCTCATATTACTGGCGTTATCATATGATTGGGACCTGCAATTTCCAATACTTATGTTATGATGTTCCAAAGTATGTCGTATAATGTCGAATAAATATTTTCCATCGTGTTGTTCAATTGCAATAAATTTTAAAAATCGTTCAACCACATTTCCACATTTAAGGACATACCGAATTATCACGGTAATCTGGTCCATATGACTAATATCAGGAGTTGAATCAATGCTGATTCCATAATATTTCGCTTCTTTAATTTCAGATATTATCTGCGTTGTTACCTTGGATTCTAGTATACCAATAAATTCTTCACATATAATATTAGATAAATAGGAAACATTTCCTCTTCCAGGATTTCCATGTCTTCGAATATGCTCCTTTAAAAAAGGATCAAATTCGGCTATAAGATCGATACAACCAAGATAATTTCCATTATTAGAACAATTATGAATTTCATTATTCCCACGGAATGGCAAACATCTTTCAGATAGAAATTTTATTACGGCAACTATTCTCTTTAAAACTTCAATCCAGTATTTACATAATTTATCTTTCTCTTTCTGTAGTTCTACATCAATTTTACTGTTCTTCTGTAATTGAAACATAGCTGATACTGCGTCAAGATGATCTTTTGATTTTTCATGTGATGTAATCCTGGACATTGCATTTTTCCAATCATCAAATCCAATTTTAAATTGATTGAGAATTACGTTCACGTTCACTCTAGGGAAAAGCTTGCAGATATAACAATGTACTGTTCCAGTTGATGGAGAATATATAAGCCAGTCTCTTTCGATTGTTTCCCCATTTGTTAATTTCCTGATAAAATATTCTTTACGTGGATATCTGGTTTTGTCTCCATATTTTCTACCCTTCAAGAGAAAATTGAAATCTATATTTTGCGAAGGCTTATTTTCAGAAAAATAATTTATGAGATCAGCAGTAATATCCCAATTAGCTGGATCATTATTATATTTTAAGTTTAAATTAACTTTTGATATTTCATTAGATATTTCTATTATATTATCCTCTAAAGATATAATTATTTCGGCAGAAGTTTGACCTTCTACTACCTCTGTCTCACCTGTATACGTGCCCTGTTTATCAGTACTAATATCTTCTGTACCACTACTACCACATGATAATTGTTCTGAAGTTTTATTTTGATTTTGGTTTTCTGGTCCAATAAATTCGTTTACATTTGTAGAACAGCTTTCATTATTTCCTCTTGTTGCTGTTATATATTTGAGTAGTGAACCTTTCATGTTTTTCAATGCTTCTTCTTTGACAATTTTCTTTTTACGCTTTTCTGAGCCTGACTCATGTTTTCTCTTATATCCGTCAGACATTTCTTTAAATTTTAAACTGGCTAAACTAAATATAATTTTTATAGTTAGAGGAAAATATTTAATATTACGTATACTTACTTCAAGAATTTCAGTTCTATGAACAATATACTTAATCTACACTTTTATAGATTTTATATAGAGATGCTGATACAAATCACTTGTTTTTTGATTTACTATTAAATAATTTATATTTGGAATTACATATATATTAATATTTTTATTAAATTATTATATATTTAAAAAAGAAGACTTACTTTTAAATAATTAATATTTACAGTTTACAGAAATATTATCGTTTATAAATAACATAACTATAGATAACTTTAACAAAGAATAAACACTATTATAATTCTTAAATTTTTCTGAAAACTAATTGTAAAAAAAGTACTACAAAAAAACAATTGCAACCATAAATCCACAGCTACTAAATACGCAAATTTAAATTCTTAAATTCTTAAATTTAAATTTTAAAAATTAGCGATATAGCTGACTTCATTAGGGATACTGTACTGACAAAAAATTATGCGAGAGGGTCTCCCAAGCTAAAAGTGCCTAGGGCCTACGAAGATGTTAATTCGGGTCTGTATATATATATATATATATATATATATATATATATATATATATATATATATATATATATATATATATATATATATATATATATATATATATATATATATATATATATATATATATATATAGAATTAAAACAACATTACAGAGTTATTCAAAACTATATATTCATTTATTCAAAACTATATATTCATTTATTCAAAACTATATATTCATTTATTCAAAACTATATATTCATCTATTCAAAACTATATATCCATTTACTCAAAGGTATGATGAAATAATTAATATGCATGATATAATGACTATTACTGTTTGTTTGTTTAATTGGTTTTTAAATAACGTTAAATATTAAAATTCAAAAGGCGTCCATGGCAAGGAAGAGTCGCAAAATGGTAACTGTTGAAATGGCGGAAACGATTATTAGAATGGCGCAAAATGATAATATGAAAATAAAAAATATTGCAACAAGCTTGGATTTCAACAGACAAACTATTCGAAAAGTTTTATCTGATAATAGGAATGGGAGGAAATTTGTTGAGGCGAATACTAAATTCAAACGGAGTATTTTAGAGCGAAATCGAATATTTAATGAAAATGAGCAAGCGCTTTTCAACATAGTGGCTTTAAATAATAGCTTAATTCAAAGTGAGATGAAAGAAAAAATATCGAAGAAAAATTTGAAACATAAAAAAATAATTAAATACCTATAATTCAATTAAATTTAATAATTTAATTTATTAAAAAAGCAACGACTGAATCAGTAAATATATCGATGTTTTTGACATATTTACTGATTCATAGTCAAGCTTTTTTAATAAATACAATGAAAAAGAAATCAGTGGTGAAATTTGAGAAGAAAAGTTCTTATAATATTTAATATTTTTAAATGTAAAATAAATTGGCAATGAAAAGAAACGTTTGAGTGGACATCAATAAAGAATAAATATTAAATGAGTATTAAATAAAATAGTTAAAATTTAATTTACTTTTCTAATGAAATACACAAAAATATAAATGTACCAAATATTCAGTTTCTTTTTTCGCCAATTCTTTATAAAAATGATCAGTAAATATATAACTAGCTTGATCCTTATAATCAGTCATTTCAGTAGATGTCACATTATTATCCCTAAAAATACAAAAATACACATTTTATATTTAGAATCGTATTTATGAAGAATTTTTATACTCAACATATATGGGCATTTGCTAAAGATTTAAAAACTTGAAAAAGCTTTGTCGAAAATTTGTTTTAAATATAAAACAAAAAATTTCCTTTATTCAAAATTTATCTATAAAAAGATTAATGAACTGTAATTATTGAAAGACGCAATGAATTTCAGGGTGATCAAAATTACAAACTCTAAATTTCTCGGAAACAAATTATCTGGATATTTCAGACGCTCTCGTTTCGTGGAAAGCAACCGTTTCATTTATATTTAATGAAATTTTTAATTATAAAATAAAACAAATAAAACAACTTTTATGTGATGGGAAATTTTTTTAAAATAAATATTATACACAACACATTGTAAAACTTTCGATATGTAGAAAAGTTTTATGCAATAAAAGCATTTTAAATTTCTATTTTTTGAAGTAACGATGACAGATAAAAATTTTGTGCCGAAAACTCTACTGAATTCAATCTTACTACTCTAGAGTTTATGAGAAAATCAAGAAAAAATAGCAAATCATGAAGATGAATTTCATTTGAAAATGTTATTATGAATATCAAAAACTTCATTTAGCACTATAATTTACAAACTTTGAGAGAAAAACTTTAAAAAAGTCAATATTGTAGATTGTAAAAATTTTCAAAAGAAACCAAATATTTTACAATAATAATTAAGAAAGATTCTAACAAATTCTGACAAATCTAGTGGTTTGCACACAAACTTCTATTATAGATGGCTTTTATTCCATGCAAATCTAATATGCAATCTATTCTTTTAACTTGATAACATAATTTGTGAATCAATTAATTTTAAAACGAAAGTTACAGGCTATGTCGAAATTCCAAAAATCAACAATTTCAGATGTTTTAAAAGTTTTTAAGGACGGACATGACAGCAGATCAGCTACATGCTATTTCGTAGTTCTAACTGCTGATGGTGTTACGAAAAAGACTTGTCAAGGTGTGATCAGTCGAGGCTAACAAAAAACGACAAAACACACCATGTCTGTACACAAAACAACGAAAGAGCAAGTAGAGCATTCGAATCCCACAGTTCCTCTCGAAGGATGAAGAGACCAAGAAAACGCTTCAAACAACAATCAAGATTTTTCGATATGAGAAAATAGATAATAGTCTTGAAGCATCTATCGCGCGCTTGGCTTCAATATCTTGTATGCCCTTTAAAGCAATCGCATAGTCCTACGATGTCCACAGATGGACTCGAATGGAAGGAAAAAACGTTCCGTTCTCTAAAACAACTGTCAGAGATATAGTGATCAGCTACGTGAGAAGAAAAGACAAGAATTGCGTGGAAAGCTTGCAGAAATGAAGAAATCGAGGTAAAGTTCACATTTACCTTTGACGAGTGGTCATCAATCACTGAAGGTCGATACACGATCTTGACATAATCGAATGGTGGTAACGAGAAGTTCAACCTTGGTCTACACATATTAAAAGGTTCCTGCCAGGTGTAGAAATTAAAATTTATATCGAGAAAATCTTAATGGAATTCGGCGAGACGACAGACTTCCAAAAAGCTTGAAGCAATAGATTCAGGACATTCGAGAAGTTGTGAAACATTTCAAGAATAATGGAGGAAATAAGCGAATTCTCAAGAAATATGTTGATGAAGATCCACCATTCAAACACTTCTTGAATCTCAAGCTCGATGTCAAAACTCGCTGGAACAGTTTGCTTGAGATGATCGAACAATTTTTGCTTCTATATCCATGCATTTGTGAAGCACTTGTCGATACTGAATTCGAAATAACATTCTCGAACATTGAAATCAAGTCTCTCCGCGAGTTGGTACCCATTCTAAAACCAGTCAAGCAGTCAATCTATGCTCCTTGTGCTGAAGATGCAAATTTATTAACTGCTGATGCTGTTCTGCGGCTCATGTTAACAGAAATAAGAAATTCGATTCAGCAATCGGTCTTGAATTGTTCAATACACTCACATTTTGCATCTCTCAACGACGAACTGTTTTGTCAGATGTTTTCTAACTCCTTCGAAATCCATTCGAGAAGCCGGATATCACTGAGTTTATCGAGAAGTCGTCTGAGAAGAATATCATCAAATCATTGAAGGAAGTCTCTTTGTAATTCACCGATGATGATGATAAGAAAATTGCCGACGTTGTGCAGAACAATAACGTTGAAACGGAGTAGGCTGAAGAACTGACATTCGAACAAAAACTCAAAATTGCAACGGAAGTTGGAAAATCTGGAGTGTCTTCGTCGTCAGCAAATAATCGGCAAATGAGGCAACAGACACAACAGTTTTCTATCCAAGGCCAACACTCACAACATACTGTCCTCGGGAATGAGCTTAAGCTGTTCCAATCAAGTGGCAAGCGAAGAACTATGCCCAAAAAGCTTTTTCCAATCTGTTGAAAATATCACCGACAAGCCTTGATTCTGAACGAGCATTCTCGCTTTCAGGTTTGTTTGTTATTAGCCACAGAGCTACGGGTATTAATAGAATCCATAACTAAAACACGTTTATTAAAAAAACACAAATATTATTAAAACAAATTATAACGTTAATTTGTTTGAGGAGTTTCTAAAAAATAATAATTAATGTATAAGTAAGGATTTCAGCATACAATCAAACATGCACAACATCATACCATTATTTAAATACAAATTACAAAACGCCTCACATCCCCCCCCTTTTTGAAAACCTTTAACCACTCAATATTTCTCGTGACGGAACTTCCATTTTCCAATTTTATTTCATAACTTCGATCATGAATCTTTTTAGTAATCACACCTGGACCCATGTATCTGTTATCACCTTTATTTCGAACATTTACTTTGATCAATACGCAATCTCCAATTTGAAATTCGCGATTTGTCGCCTGATTGATTTTTTCTTCTTCCACAATCTCTGAGAACCATTCACTATAAATCTTTTTCCCAAACACCATTTCAGCTGGAGTCTTCCTAATTAGTTTTTTGAAAAGTTGAATTCAACATAAACTGAACTTCGGGAAGAATATCTACCCATGATTTATGTCTTTTATCTTTGAGTGTTATCTGTATTGCATCTCTAATTGTACGGAATTGTCTCTCAATCTGTCCATTTGCTGAGTGATGATATGGACTTGAATAATTAATTTCAATATTGTGGAATTCTGCAAAATCTTTCATTAGCTTTGATTCAAATGATTTACCTCTGTCACAGTTTATTATCCTTGGTGCTCCAAACTTCATTATCCACTCTTCTTTCAGTAATCTTACCACTGTTTTTTCATCTTGCTGATTTCACTGCATGTAAAGAAATAAACTTACTATGATGATCTATAATCCCAAGAATATATCTTTCTCCTTTCATTGCAAGTTGTAATGGACCACAAAAATCTACATAGATTGTTTCAAATAATTTCGAATCACTTTTGCAAATTATTTCTTCTTTTGTTTTAGTTGTATCAACCTTTCTTTTCTGACAGTTTTCACAGGATTGTACAACATTACGAATAGATTGCTCCAAATCTTTCATATCAAAATTGTTTGATACATACATTTTTACTTTATTAGCACCCGCGTGACAGAGCTTTTTATGATATTCTATGATGAATTCAGACTTGTTTTCTTCTGGAATCCAAATTTTATTATTATTTGTCATAATCACTCCGTTGACATATTTAAAAAATGTTTTATCTGGCATCAAACTAATATTTTCTTTTATATTTTCAATTTCTTTCGAGTTCTTTTGCCATATATTTTCAATATTATCAGTCATCAGTGTCAACAATCTTGTTTTTAATTTACCCATTTTAGGATTTTCATGAATCATTTGACATTGAACACATGTTTCACATTCTTTTCTAGATAAAGCGTCGGCATTATTGTGGTTATCACCTTTTCTGTATTGAATCTCCATGTCCAGACCACTAAGATGGTTAATCCAAGTTTGAAATTGTGGGGTAATAGCTTTCTTTGTCTTCATCATAAATGTAATGGCTTTGTGATCCGTCCTCAAAATAAACTTTTTACCATATAGATAATGCTTAAAATGACCAGTAAAATAAAATATAGATAGTAATTCCTTTCTTGTTATACAATAACCCAACTCAGTGTTTATTCATAGCTCGGCATCTATATGCGATTACTCTTTCTTTACTTCCATCTTTTTGAGACAGAACAGCACCAATGCGGTCAAAACTTGCATCTGTATCCAAAATGAATGGCTTAGAAAAATCTGGGAACTTCAATACAGGTGTAGACGTCAATTTCAGTTTTAAATTTTGAAATGAAGTTTCACACTAATTGTATTTATTTTTTCTGTACGGTTTTCTATTTGCAATTGCATTCCAAATCTTTCGAGAAAATCTATACCTCCTATTAACTTTGGGTTTATATCTTTGGCTACAACGAATTCTACTTTTTTAATATCAGAAATTTTATCAACTTTTACATTTAATAAAGTTTTACCGCAAATTTCAATCGGGCTATCATTCGCACATCTTAATTTTAAATTACTTGTAGTCATATTCAAATTTCCAAGTTTTTTAAAAATATTATAATCAATCACACTTATTTTAGCTCCAGTATCTAATAGGCATACTAATTTTACATTATTAATCATCACGGTAACACTGGGCCTTCCCTGCATTTTATCGTATACTATTATATCATTCGGTTTATCACGATTAAGAACATTTAATTCATTAGAAGTTAGAGGTGGGTCTTTAAAAACTTCATCCATACAAAATTTATTAATGTATATATTAATATAATTTCTATAATCAAAACACCATCACAACAGTTATCATTCAAACTATCACAATCATTCAAAATCATACAATCCTTACTCATATCATTAATTACCCTTAATTTATTGCTCCGATCACCTCCTCGTGTGGTGGAGCATTCCCATTTGGGTACTCAAAATCAGCCTCTGGATCCTCGTCACCGAATGCAGCCACTGATTTATGGAATTTTCGACGTCTGCCTGGAAATAACTCATGGCACTGATGTTTGAAATGTCCAGATCTTTTACAATGGGCACATTGAATATTGGGGCATTCAGATCTTCTATGACCTTCTTCGTGGCACGCCCAACATCGCAAAATTTGATTTGTTCGGACATGATCTCGCGAATGAAATTCCCTGGTATTATAAGGCTTACTTCTATTCATAGGTTTCCATCCATTTGAAATAGCATATCGATGTTCTCTGGTAAGATCGCCTTTGAATCTTGGATTATGTTGAGGTTCTCTTGTATATTCATCTTTGAATCTGGGATTAGCTTCTCGTTCTCGAATTGATCTGTTATCATAACTATATCTTGGTAAGCTCTTCTTAACAGCATCAGCATAGCGTTGTGTTTTATTCATTGAAGCTACATCAGCATGAAATACATTAATTTCTTTTGAAACTTGATCGTGTCTCTTTAATCTTTCTTTCATTTCATCAAATGATTTTAAATCTTGCATTTTGAGATCTTTTTTAACTTCTTTATCTTCAAGCGAATTGAATAGCAAAAATTTCTTTAGTTCTTCTTCATCAAGTTTATGCTTCAAAATATTTTTTGCAAGTTTCTCAATTTTTGAGCAGAATTCTTCGGCAGCCTCATTTCCTTGACGATAATTTAGCGCTTCGTTGAGATCATCGATAAGACTTCTGTTCTTAGCAAAAGCGTTTCTTAATCTTTCTGTATAATGCAGAGTTTCATTAGTCAACTCATATTTCTTCGTTGAATTGATTGATAGAAAAGCTTTGACGAATTTGCTTCTGTATTCATCGACAATATTTGTCATCTCGAAGAATCGTTCCGTTTCTAAGATAAAATCTTCCACGTCTGAATCCATGTCATATGTTTCTGGTGGCTTGATAAAATTTGCAATCGTGGTCGCCATATTAGCCACAGAGCTACGGGTATTAATAGAATCCATAACTAAAACACGTTTATTAAAAAAACACAAATATTATTAAAACAAATTATAACGTTAATTTGTTTGAGGAGTTTCTAAAAATAATAATTAATGTATAAGTAAGGATTTCAGCATACAATCAAACATGCACAACATCATACCATTATTTAAATACAAATTACAAAACGCCTCACATTTGTTACAAAGCTTCGTTCACAACTTGGCACAGAAAGCATTTTCTCTCTGACGTTCCTGAACTCGTTCTTCGCAAAAATGAGTAAAAAAATGCAATCGAAGCAGCAACAGAGAAAGAGAAAGGCAAGTTAATAAGACTAAGATGATAAAAACATGAAGAGTTGCAGATAATTTTTAATTTAATGATTGAAATTTATCATTGATGTGTACAAAAAATGATAATTTTAAAAGTTTTTCGTGTTCCCATATAATTTACAAGGATTCGAAAGATCCGATACGGGTACCCGATCCGAGCATACTCGAAGTTCCAATTTCATAGAATTATGACATCCCTATTCAAATGACAAAACCCAAAAAAAAATTTTTATTTCTCAACACATTGGTCACACGTATTAAGTCGTCCAAACAGCTATGGTCAAATTGATACTAAAATTCAATTCCTTTAAAAGATATATAATCAGGTGAGAGGCCGCCTCTTTTGTAATATAATTACAGGACCACAAAAATTCGAAAAATAAAGTAAAATAATTTTTCTCAACAAACTCGGCGATTCAATTAAATTGATTAGTGTACTTAATTAATTAATTAATATCTTAAATTACATTGCCTATGGTCCTGAATAGATTTAAAATTATCATATTGGTATTTATCTTTTCACTTGATACTTGTTTTACCAGTAAATTATTGTTTTTCAATTTTTACATATTTTTTTAATTTTGCATTTCAAATTATTTTTTGAATTTTAACTTTTTATATGTTGTATACAATTTTTTATACACTTAATTTTTAATTGCACTTCTTTTATATAACTCTAACAATTGATTAATATTGATTAATATTCTGAAATTTTAATTTCATTTGGTATTTTAATTTCAGTAATTTAAACAAATTTAAATATTTCAATTTAATTATTTTTAAAAGAATTTAAAAAAATATTTTATTACAATAAAATTATCAACATCCCATGAAATATATTTAAATTAAATTAAATTGAATAATTTATACAAGAAATGTTACCTATCATAAATGGACTTTTCTTTAATTAATCTCTCTAAGGTCATATCAAGCCAGCTGCCAGATTCTTCATATAATTTGATACTTTCTTCAGTTGACAGGATTGGTGGTTTCTAAATAAGGAGAAATTATTTTATACTTTATTTTAGGACTCATATTTCGAAAAGGAGTTTACATACAGAAAGTGCATGTAGCATAATCACATTTGTAAAATTTTGTTTATATAATGGTTATATAATAAGTTGAAAAACGAAGTTTCAATACCTATATGATAGAATAAGAAAACTGAACTTTTGGGGGGAAAGTTAATGTTGATAAATGTTGACAAGTATATGTTTGGTTTCTTGGTTATGATCATAACGAGAATGTAAAATATGAATTTTCAACTAAGAAATTCGGGAGGGAAAATAGGAAATTAAGAAAATAACAAGAAAAGGAACATCAAGAATCAATGACTAACAATAACTGTACATTTAGCTAAAGAAAAGTTTGCTAATATGTTATTATATATATATATATATATAATATATATATATATATATATATATATATAAAGAATGCCTAAAAGTAAATTTCAAGTTATTTTTGATTGCGTCGATTAATTTAATTTATACTTACATAAAAAAATCGAATTAATTTTTATTTTGCAAAATAAACTTAGAAAGCGTTTTTTCAAAACTCGTTATTCGTGTAAAAATTCTATGATAGTATTAGTGAGAGAGAGAATTTTTTTATGATATTGTTAGGATCAACCAATTAGCGAGCGTTATAGAATCAGTCAGTGAATCAGTGATGAGCGTAATTATATATATGAATTTCAAAAGAAGTAAATATAATTTAGCTTCAATTTTGAAGAGATTATGAGCAATTAATTATTTAACGCTAGAACTACCAAACCAGTTAAGATGACTGGTTTTACTTTTTATCATTAATTCATTATCAATTTTTTATTTTTTTTTATGAATTATGTTATGACTTTTCTAGTGATACATAAATGTTTATTTTAATGAATTTTATTTTGTTCTTGCTTAATTATAGAAAGTTTTTTTACTTTGGGTACTTATACCAATCACAGTCAGAATTAGTAGTTTTTTTGGTAGTTCTAGTGTAAACAACAGATCAGTACTTTTATATAAAAACAAATAGTTTGATGAGGCCCCCAAAATGGTTATGGAGTTAAATTTAGTTTTAATCTATTGTTTAAAACAAAATAAAAAGATTATTTGACTTCTAATGTGAACAGTCTAAACATAAAAATTTTAATATTAATGATTTTGATATTTCGTTGAGAAAAATTCTTCGTCTCAAAAACATGACTCTTTTAAAAGGATTACTATTTTTTTACTTTTATTC
The DNA here is from genome assembly GCA_959609185.1 of Schmidtea polychroa. NCBI lineage: Eukaryota > Metazoa > Platyhelminthes > Tricladida > Dugesiidae > Schmidtea > Schmidtea polychroa. Next base: position 192,014 of record CAUHTR010000119.1, read on the forward strand.
TACTATTTTACTAAATGGGACAGAAGTCAATCTCAAACCATAATTTATACACGAAAATACTCGCTAATCTGATAAGTATTGTATGTATTTCACAATTTGCTTGATGATTCACAATTACAATGGCAAATTTAGTTGAGTCAGTTTTCTTTTTATATGATGTAATTAACATTAACCAGAATTAAACCGCTACTTGACAATTTGTGCTTTAAATTGAGTACCAATATTTAAATAGCAGTTTCGAAGACGCTATCACGCCTGGAAATTTCGATTATTTTGTTTTCCTACTAAAATGATTAATGTCGTCAAAAAATATTTCAATTAATAAAATAATTAATTTGTATGTACATAATTACGTTTTCTGGATTTGAAATCGATTTTTTTCATCGATGTGAAATTATTATATTCTTCTTTACCTTTTTGTTTACTACCTGATCATATTTTCTCCACGAAAAGATTAATGTTTAGAAATCATAATTTATTTTTGCACTTTAATTAGTTTTTTGAATTGTAGTTAATTTTATCGAATTTTAATTATTTTGCATTCAAATTTTTATTTGCCACTCATTAACATAATTCAACACAATATTTCCTAGAATTAATGAAATAATTTCAAAATAATTAATCCTGGACACAAATGAGTATATCAATTAATTTTCAGTTGTGATTTGACGAACTTTTAAAATTACTTTTTAAAATATTTTTAGTCTATTAAATTATTTAAACAAAACCAAAGTTTATTTTATTAACTGATTAGTCTTTCGTTTCTGAAATTGTCTATCTGTTATCATCTTCCTATAGAAATTCCCTATTGTTATATTTGGTATAACATCAAATTTTCATCACCACCTTTCTGTAAAACTGTGATTCCTGACAAGTCAACATCATCCATCCCAAGGTAGTCAGAGGTTATAATGTTATAAGTCATTTTCAAATGCCTTTCATAATCCAGTCCATGACCATATGTTATCGATGATTAATGCATTGCCTGATCTACTGAATATATGTACGTTGGGCCTGAGTTGTTTATCATATCATTCTTGATTATCTTAATTACCGTATCAGCCCGAATATAACGCGACATTTTTTAACATTTTATTTTTATTAAATAATCGACTCGCGCTAAATTCGGGTTTAAGTAATGTAATTTAAATAACGACATTCTCCTACGAAGATCAAAATGCGAATAAGCTTCCGAACAATTCCTAACTTGACGAAACACGTCAAAATTCGGGGTCACGTTATATTCGGGCTAATATGGTAATTCTGATTTATTTTATAACCTATCATTTTTTGAATATCAACAATAATTTGTCACTAGCATTTCGCAATCTCACTTTTCAAGAATTTTTAATTTTTTCAATGATCACTCTTTAAGTTGATTTTTTATTTATTAAATATTAATTTTTATATCATTAAAATATCCTTGAATTTTAAATTGTTTATCTACATTCAATTATATCAAATGAAGATTTTTATGAAATTCGTACATAAATTGAAATAATTATTGGAGAATCAAAATTTATAAATAACTGCAACTCACAGTTATTGAAACGTCCACAGAATCGTGAGGGAAATATTTTGAAACGAAATTTGTGCCTAAAAGCTGGAATATGGCTTGTTTTCTATTTTCATGCAAAAATTGAAATGAAATTTTTTCACAAAAATTTGGAATAATTATATCGTATATCTAAATAAATAATCCAACTATCAAATAGAAATTTTATGACAAAATATATTTATTTTATTAATAAATTTTATTTTATTTTTAATAAAATATGCATTTATAAAATATATCACAAAAATAACTTATTATAAATATGAAGTATCTTCGTAAATTCTATCATATAGATTATGATTATTAAATATATAAAATAGAATAAGTAATTTTTATATCATTTTAAAATCTTAGGCATAAAATAAAACCTTTTCCCAATTAGAACCCGGTAACAGGGTTTCCAAGTGCGCACTATTTAACCAATGAAGATTGAAAGGTCTAATTTGATTAGTTGAATATGAAGACAATATTTCATTGACTGGGTTTTTACTATCCAATAAGTTATACCGAGAATTAAGCATAGAAAAGTAGTAAATTTGTTATAATATTAATTCAAAAAAATCAATTAGTTAGTGACAAATTTAAAATTTAGAATAATTCAAATAAATTAGTTATATCTGCTTAGATTTCAGTATTTAAACAAACTTTCACTTAACTAATAGCTTTATTTAATTATTGCAAATTCATTACAAACACCATTTTTAATCGAATTTTAAATAATTAATTTCCAAACATTTATATTACGTTTTAAAATGATTAGTGATCTAAAATTATTAATTATTATAATAATTTCTTAATTATGTTTTGAAAATTTTCAATTTTTGAGTGCATTGAAGTAAATTTTTAGATGGATGAATATCCTGACAAAGTGAACGTATTTAAACGATGAAAAATTGCAAAATAAATTTCCTGGAAAGATTAGTGAAAGATTAAAATTCAACTTAATAAAATTGAGAATTATATGAGTAAATTGGAAATGAAATATTGTATAAAAATAAAGAAACACAAAAACTTAATTAAAACTAAAATATAAAATCTCACAAATTTAAAATAATTAAAAGAAAGTTCCAAAGCTACAAGGCTTTTGGAAAAAAAGTGATGGATTTATAGTGGTCATCTGCGGCATAGCAAAGGGTAAGATTTGGGATTATACAAGGGCTATCTTATAGTCGAAAAATTTTTCATTTGTGTTAAATATATTATTCGCAGGCTGCGAATCGCAGCTAAATGCTTAAATTATTATTTTAATTATATGAATAAATAATAAATTTCAACTTTAGAGTGTCAAAAAATAAGATAGGATAATGGAGAACGGAGTCTAGCTCTAGCAGATTGTTTCAAGATTGGTGGAATGATAAATATAGAATGATGAAAAGCGGAAACAATGGCCTTTGTGCGTTCTGTAGAAATTACAGAAGTTTGCAGAACATCCTCAGTAAAACTTCATTATGAAACTACTCATTCATTTCTTTTATATAAAAGTGATTCAGAACAAAAGGAATATATTGCATGTCAAGTTAAAAACAAAAGCTTACAATCAAGTTCATTCACTAAATTTTTGAAACGCACAAATTATTTCGTAGCTACTAGGTTCATGGTTTCAAAGGCTTCTAGCAAAAAAATTAGCGATGGGAATTAAAGAAATTAAGTATTAAAAAACTTTCATTAAATATGCATCACATTTATTTGAAGATTTTCAAAATAAAGATCAAATGCTTAGGTGCATTCAAGAATTAAATATATTGTTGAATTACTGTTAAAAATAGAATATTAAAAATGCATGAAAATGTTAATATTCAAAAAATTTGATGTTTCTATATGACTCGATGAAAGTACTCACATCTTCAGCTCGCTTGTCCATAATTGCTCGTTCCGCTAAAAGGGAAATATAGTTGAGGAATTGCTTTCACTAGTTTCCTTATCAACTAAAACAACTGGAAAAATATTAGTGATTCAGTGATAAGAGCGTTTCAAATCCCAGAGATAGTTACATCAACAATAATTGAAATTTCAACTGATAAAGCACCTTAAATGATAGGTTTTGTGTCTCTTTTTCTAGAACACGTTGGACATCTAAATATTAATTTTCACTGCATAATTCATCAACAGGTTTTATAATTTGAATTCTGGATTGACAGTATATGATGATATTTTAAGTATTGTTTCCAAAATAATAAATTCTTTAGCAGCCTAAGCTTTTAATAAGAGACACTTTCAGTTGATTTTACAAAGAGATGGGTTGCTAATGTACAATAACGTACACTGGCTTAGTCACAGCTTTGATTTACAACGTTTTGTACAATTATAATTTTTCTTAATGATAAAAAATCTGAATTTCCTCAACATTTTGATAATGACTGGATCACAAAATTAATTGATGAGATGTTTGCTATTATTGAAGGTTTTGAGACCAAATTAGTGATATTTAAACATAGTATTGACAACAATACTTTTGAGAATAAAAATATGTTCGCACACAAATTTTATTTGATTTACATAAAATTACTTCATCATCCGCAAATTTTATTTTCGACAGTTAAATTTAGAAAATGCCTTTATATTGACACACTATTTTATTACTTTTTAATTTTATTAATTTAAGTGGGAAGAAGGGATTGAGTAATTAACATTTGTGCTAGCTGATTTCGACAGTGAGTTGTAGGTGAACAAGGGAAACAAGATCATGTCCAATTTTGACAGATTCAACTCGATGAAGGAATTTTTTGCAGAAAATATTATACTAAAAGTCAATTATGGATTTGAAAGTTGGAAAGCTGTTATCTGCTCTTTTTAGTATTTGTTAAGAGCAAAAAATGCGTTCACGTCTATCTATATCTGAAAGAGAAAGGAAAGTTAGCTTTAATCAATGTCACTCTGGTTATTGAAAGAAAAGAGCGTGGTAGGCCGAAGAAAGTAAAGGCTAATACTATGGTGGGTTACTGATGATCAAATATTTTGCTTTTTAGTGCTGTTACCAGCGTAACCCAGGATACAACATTGTTTACCGATTGATACCCGTTGAGCGATTAACGTTGGTACTGTATCAAGAGGGTGAGTGCTCGCAAAAAGTGAGCGCACTACTTGCACTGTAATTGTCGAGCACTCCTTTGGGTTCAAGGACTACCGTTAGAAGGTTTATGTCCGATTTATACTGGTCCCTTTGCAAGATTTTGTTCTCACATGTATTTACACATTTACCATTGGCTGTGCACAATAATATTGTTAAAATATTGCAATATATTTTTATTACAATACAATATATTGCAATATATTTTTATTACAATACAATATATTGCAATATATTTTTATTACAATACAATATATTGCAATATATTTTTATTTCAATACAATATAATATAATATATTTTTTTTCTTTTATTACAATATAATATAATATATTTTTTTCAATACTATGTTGATATGTAATTTATATTATTATTTATTTTCTTATTTTTTTAATATAATATATTGCATCATTTTTTATTTTCATTACCATATTATTGATGGTCAATTTAAGGTTGTAGCCATAAAATTTGCAATAAATTGCTTTTTGTACAACATAAGATATTAAAGAGAAACAATATAAACGGTTTAAGGTTTGAGCAATAAAATATTTATTAAAATAAATATAGTTTTAATTTACTATATTACCATTCTTCCTCAAATTCGTATTCATCTTCATCTTTGTCATTATCTTTTTCATTGACCACTAATGCTACTAGAGCCAAATTCCAAAGGGACTTATTTCGATTTAGAAAAAGTAATGTCTCTAAAGTTTGAGGGTGCAAGATTCTTCTGTAAGGACTAAATACTCTTTTAGCTAAAGAAAAAAGTCTTTCCACTTCACAAGATGTTGGAATTAAAAAGTTAAATATTTATTGTATATAATTATTTATTTTAAATGAATTAATATGGCTTCATTGTTCTATTAGTTCTATTAATTTAATACTTTCAAATGCAATTTAACTTATAAAAGAATTATCATTAGACTATAATATAACATAATAGTAAGCAATACAATATATTGTTATTGTAACGCAATACAATAACAAAAGATTGTTATTGTGACCCAATACAATACAATATATTGTTATTGTGGTCTAATACAATACAATATATTGTTATTGCTCAGACAAGCAATATACTGTAATGTTAACAATATATTGCAATATATTGTCAGTACAATATATTGTTGCGCATATTGTTACCTACATAGGCATACACATCTACACATATATACACATATATACACATATACATATATACACAATTACATATATATACATAGTGCTAACTACTTACTTGGTTTTGAACGAATAAAATCAAATTATATATAATTTCTAAAGTTTCTATCTCATTAAACCATTCGCCGCGTCACATATTTATCACACTTTCGCTAGAGCGGCTTCGGTTTTTTTTTAAATGAATTAGCTGTTGTTGAGGTAAATCAAAATTATTTATGATTAATATCTTTACAAAATGTTTCTGGTGTTTTTGGGGTCAAGACGCAGTCAATGGTTTAAGCAAGTGAAAATTAATGATAACAATGACTAACTAAAAATATTTATTTTTTCCTTTCAATTTAATATTTAATTAAATTAATTTTTATATACCATTTCATTTATATTTATTACAATTTTGATTATAGATTAATGCTTTTTCTATTTAACAAATCATGTCGATTGCCATTTTCAATTGTTATATTTTTGCTATTATTTTTTGTTTAAAGTTATTCACTCGCAATGAACTTTCAAATCGTCATGAATATTTTTAAAATTTTTTGTTTATGCATATTTCAAATTTTTTTTTTCTAATGAAATTCTAAGTAATTGAATTGATTTTCTATTATTTATTTCTATTATTTATTTTAAGCAGATTCCATTACAAGAAAATCCACCACGATGAAGCCGACACAGAATAGAAATTTATACGAGGTTGAAACCAGAGGGATAGACCACCAGTAAAACGTCAAATGCAGTGCAGTTAAGGCATATTGAAACTGGTATAGTTATTAAAAATCAAGTTAGTGTTATAATTAATAAATATCAACCTTTGGAATACTTTATTAGGATACCCGATCATTAGAAGGAAATCGAAAACCAACCGGACAAATACTGAACACCAAACTGGACATTCCGTGCAACTGAGAAAATGTAGAAATGACTGCAACACAAAAGAAAACGCAACAAGAAGGAGCGAGACAAGCACAACAAATCCTCAAAGCGCCTCGAAATGACAAAAGAAAATGTTCAAAAACACTCCGGAAGAAAACTCCAACAATGACAAATGAATCACTTGATTCGATTGCGGAATTGTGTACAAACCTAATCCTATACTCATGTCAGACAAATAAAAATATCAGAAGTTTGGAATCTGAAAATGAATTTACAATTTTTAAAATGTTATTCGGTATTTTTGTTTTTCAAATAAATGAAATTAGAAAATTATTTTCGACTTTTTATTTTTATAATACGACCTTTTTAGTGAAATGTTTGAATTAGTAATGTTATTAGAATCAATTCTGAAGGATTTGTAGTTATGAAATTGATATAAACTCTAGATGAACCGATTGATATTATAATTTATACATATAATTTAAATTATTAGATTTGACGTCGTTTTCTTGGGGGAGGGTTTGGGCTGTTACTAAAAATAAACCTTAGAGATTTACCTAAATTTTATTGGGGGAAAAAATTCTAAATTAAATTTATCATTAGGGGGATCCTAAAATCAATAATTTGGTTTATAATTTTATTTTATAAATTAAAGAT
>CAUHTR010000120.1:0-199673 GCA_959609185.1 Schmidtea polychroa
TTAATACTGCGGAAATGGCTTACCTATTTCTTTAAGTTAAATTTTGATTTATCGAACACTACCTTAGACTTTTTAAAAAATAAATTTATAAATTAATAAATTAATATTTGTAACACTCTAAATGAATTTTTTTGATCTCAGTGTAATTTTGGCAGATAATGAAAAAACAATTCAGTTTTTTATGAATAAAAATTTGATCAAATCGATACAGCTGTGATCGTATTGCTCCAAAGAAATGAGATTAGTGAAGAAAGAAACCAATTTAAACGGATTTATCTGCTGTTGCCCAGTTCAAAGTAAAAAAGACAAACACGATTGCCAAACGGACGTTACTAATTTATTAATTTTTTAATTTTTTAATTTATTAAATTATTTTTTAAAAAGTCTAGGATAGTATTCTACACAATAACTAATCTCAATATTTCATTCGTATTGTATGATCAAAACTTCTCTGGAATCATGTTCATGAAATGATGTCACAAAGTTTAGGATATTGGGAATACTTATAATGATAATGCTTCATATCTTACTGGCGTATTCTGCCATGACTCGAGGTAGTAACCTACTATGTTAAAATTTTGTAAATTGAAGAAGAAACTTTCTTTATAACTTTTTATAAAGCATTTTCTTTTTTAAATTACTTGCAAAATAAATATCAATAAAATAATAATAATAATAATTTTACATGCAATACTTTTCCTTAATAATTATTACTATATTATTATTATAACAATCGCTAAATAATGGTATCGATTTAAATCTAACGAAAAGCACCAAATCCAATATATATATTTTACTACAATATATATATATATATATATATATATATATATATATATATATATATATATATATATATATATATATATATATATATATATATATATATATATATATATATTTACTACAACTTTTATAATTTTTAAAGTTCGAATATAAAAAACAAAATTTTGTAAAATTTTTAGCGAAATTAATTTAAAAAAATTAATGAATTAGTTAATTAGTTTGTTTAAAAAAGATCAATTTATATTGATTTAGTTTGATTTCAATTCTACCCGAAGATGACAGTGATTCTGTCGAAATATATTGTAGTAAAATATATATATTGGATTTGGTGCTTTTCGTTATATTATTATTATTATTATTATTATTATAATTATTATTATTATTATTATTATTATTATTATTATTATTATTATTATTATTATTATTATTATTATTATTATTATTATTATTATTATTATTATTATTATCATTATTTCATACCTTCTATTCGAATTTGCTTCTGAGAAAGAATTGTTAATTTTTGTTTTAATAAATTGACATTATTAATAATTTCATTTTTCTGATTATATAGCTTGACTAAATCTTGTTGCTGTCTCAGCCATTGTTGTTCAAGATCATTTACTTCATCCTCTTGAGCCTGGATGTTTTTGTGTAAATGATTAATTGTAATTTCTAAAGGCCCTAATTCAACGCCCTACGAAATTATTGGAATAAATGAATTATTATAACATGAAATGTAAATCTAACTCCAGCATTTGCAATCATTTGCTCCAGTTTTTTATTAAGTAAATCTATGGCTCCTTGTTTCCTTTCAACATTTATGTTGTTCCTGCTGATTTCCGATTCCAATTTAGAAATAGTTTCGTTTTTCTCCTGTATTTCATTTTCCATCAGAATAACATGTTTTTCTAGTTCTTTAGTGAAAGATTTCACTTTTGCTATGGCCAATGAATCAACGCTTAGTTTATTTTCGAGAATAACAACCTTGTTTTCAGATTTAATTCATTTAATTTCAATGAAAACTTACTTCAGTTTCTAAATGTCGAGTTTTGTCTCTCATCTGAACAGTAAGTTTGCTAACGTATTCTTTTGCTTTATTCATAGTAAGTTTATTTCGTAATTCTTCAACGATTTGTTCCTCCAATTCTACTCGGGCTTTGAATTCTTTTTCAATATCTTTCCGCAGATTATCAACTTCTATTTGACGAATATTTTTGTCCTATTTATTAATAATAATTATTATTATTTTTATTAATTATCATATTTATCGTTTGGTTTCACCTTTGATCTATTTTAAATTCAATAATTTACATATTAGTATTTGTAAGACTATAGATCAAAACAATATATAAGGTACATGATATTTCGGCACATCCTTTATCATGTGTGTAATATGAAATACACACTTGGTAAAAGCTGTGTCGAAATATCTTTTACCTTATATATTGTTTTGATCTATAGTCTTACAAATATTAATATGAAAATTATTGAATTATTAATTATGTTTTATTCATATTATACATTTTTAATGATAAATCATGAAATTTTGCATAAATTTATCATGTTATAGGTGAATGAAGAAAGGAGGTAGCAATTAATTAATTATTTGAAGAAAAAAACTACGCGCACGACCAATTAAATAATAACAAGGTTCTATGTTACTGTTAAAAAAATTATCAAAAACCCACTTAACTAAGGGTAAGTTATTAAACGCTCCCGAACAAAGCTAGAATTGATAATTATACAAGAAAGGTATTTTTTTAATAAGAGTTTCAATAAAATGTTCATTGGGCTAGTCAACTTGAAGTAGTTTGATGAGAGAATGATTAACATTTATAACTTAATATTTTCGACTAATTTTCTTGGCTTAAAAGTAATTTGCAATGGCTTTATCGAGGAAACTGTAATTATTTTAATGCAATCTGTACAAAAATGTATCTTTATGGCTTACGGCATTGGTTCGAAAGAGGTTGGCTTCAGTTTCCTGCAATGTTCGAGTATAAGTTGAATATTCTATTTCAAAGCCATGAATTTATTTTGAGTAATTGTTAATAATTTTTTAATTGTTGCTAAATCTCCATGTTTTTTGTTTAGCAATAAAGACAGTTTTTCATTCGTTTCTTGTTCTTTAGCCATTGACTTCTGGTGACTTTCCAATTCACTTTGAAAAGATAAAATTTGATCTCTTTTTTCTCTATAAAATCCTATAATATTAGAAAAGTAAATAATTTAACTCCTACTTCACAGCTTCTGTAATTACACAATAAGCTTCATTTCGTCTTTGAAGACCAATTAAAGTCGAATTCCATTGACTAATTAATTTCTTTTCTTCTTGTTTTATTCCTTGAATTTCTGATTGTGCTTCTCGCAGATTGTCAACAACAGATTTCCTTTCTTCCGCTTGTGCTACAATTTGAGCCTCATATAGACCTATTTCTTCTTTTAACTTGTCAACTTGTTCTACTAATCTGTCAACTAGCAAATCCTGTTGCAGTTTTCCGTCTTCTTCCTTAATTATTATTAGGTAGGTTTGTTATATTTTATGAAGCTCACTTTATACAAATTTTCTACAGCCTTTTCAGCTGCCCTTCGCATAACAGCTATGTCTCCTCGAATATCTTTTTTTGCCATTTTTAAATAAAAAAATCTCAATGCAGCTTTATCCATTTCTTTTCGTAGTTGTTCTAATTTTGTGCTTTCTTCGTTAACTTTTTTATGCTTGTTTTGAAATTCTCCTCGAACCTGAAGTTGCTCTTGATCCACTTCTTGATGCTTTTGGTACATTCCATAATATTCATCTTGTAATCTCTCAAGTTCTGATTGAAATCTGGAAAATAAAAATATTTAACTTTTAGAAATAATATTTGTATTAAATTTTAAATATTAAAAACTTCCTAATTTAAAATTAAAAAATAATTAATTGGCATTTTAAATTCATGATAAGCCAGATTAATTGCAAATGGACATATTTCCAAGGAGGAGTAAAAACAGGTGGCATTTGAAAAAGCAAATTTGCATAAAAATAATTTTCAATTGATGTGAGGTCCTTATTAGATATTTCATGGACTTTTTATATTCCCGATTCCGAGAGTTACAAATATTATCCCCGGGATCCCAGCAGTTTTAGTTGAAAAGTTGTATAATTAATTCTGGAAGACTAGATCGTAGTTTAGACTTCGAGGTGAAAATGGATCCAATCATCTAAATTCCGTGACGAGAATATTGACATCGGATGTCAGTTGAAAATTATATAAATTGCAAATCGGATTATTAATTTAAAGAAGATATTAGAATCAAAGTTTAATTTGGAAGTTAAACTTGTTCAGAAAGTAAAATTCATAATTGAAAAAAGACAGTCGAAATAACGTTAAGATCGTCATTCCCACTTTTCTGATCTTCATAATTGAACCAGGGGTATGAGAAATGTTTCAGGTGACCAATCCCTTAATAAAATTCAATGGTTGCGCAAAAATTAAATCAAATTATAATATTTATTCAAATTAAATTGAGAATTATTTATTACTATGAATTCATCGTACATTATGATATCGCATTAAATAGAAATCGTTTCTTGATTTTGTTATATGGTTATATGTATTCTCGGGAATTTTCGTACCGGATTTTATCAATATTCTTTCAACTTACCTTATATCAACTCTTTTTTACTGGTTTAATTAAAATTCACTGTTTATGATTAGGCTTGTTATTTCCACATGCGAAAATACTATCATTTATTACATAAATGACGCTTCATTCATATTTTTAAACAAACTTGTTAATATTCGTTCTTTCTCTCTTTTATTTTTCCTATACAGTGGGCGTCATTCCACTTGAGGCAAACCAATTATTTCACTATTTACTGAATATATTCCCCTTACTTTTCCAATTTTTATGTAATTTGATAATTTTGTGAAGTTTAATCACAATACTATATATTTAAAGACTTATATACCTAAAGTCAACACGATGCAACTTGGAATCACTCAAATATGTAAAAATTTTGAATTTATATTAATTTATATTAATCGTGAAAAATGAAACCTATAATAACTGTTTTATTACACATTTATAAAGTATTTCGGCAAACGCTTATTTGAATATCGTTACGGTTAAATGCCTGGCAAAGACATTAATAAACGAGAAGAAGGCGGAAGTTTTAATACTTTTTGCAAAAGAACCAATGTTTCAAAATCTAGCGTAAACAGAATAAAAAAGTATCCACATCAAATATCATGTCAAAAAGGTAAGAAATAATGTATGGTGTTGGTTGTACTTTGATTCACCTATATGTACATCCAATTTATAGTAAATATATAGTAAATAATAGGAGGCAGAATCGAAATAGTTTCCATACCAAAACATTAACGACTCCAACATGCGAAAGATGGGTGGTACTAGGGTGACCACCTTAATTTAACAATCACCCAGAGAGTGTTTTATAGAAAACCAGAGAATTTGAAAAAAATCTGATAATTTATTTTCACTAATATTTCCCCATTTTATTCAAGAGGATAAAGAATTTATTAAAATTTAAACGGCTTCATAAATCTTTTTTAATCAAATCTGATTGAGCATTAAAGTGCAAAAATTTAAAGAATTTCTTGCAAAAAGGGTCAAAATAAACAAAATTTCTGATTTTAAATATTTTAAGTCAATTTTAACGAACTAATATAGAAAAACTGGAAATCTCCCAGTGAAGCTGGAAAGGGGGTCAAAGTAATTGGTACCTTACTTAATTTGCTTCCAGTTTACCGTTTTCTTCAAGTAAAACTTTATATGTAATTTCACCGAAATGTTATCAATCAAAATGGGATTTTAAGAAATTTTGAATATTGAAATATCTGACTAGATTCTTAGATGTTCCCAATTGTAAATTAATTTTCAAATCAACAAATGATAAATTTATTGAAAGAGACTTGGATATTTCAAATACTTGATACTAAACAAAAGATTTATCCATTTGTTTCGAATTGACCCCGTTTACAATGATTGCTCAATTGTCAGTAAGCAAGTGCCCCGCCATTTCTATCAGAAACAAAATTGAGAATTAATTGTAATTTTACTCTTTTTTCTTTTGTCTGCATAATATTTTATATATATTAAATATTTTTTTCATTTGTTTATTTGCGATTTTGTCGAATTGTCATTGTAGCGTGCAAACCTATTATATTATTTTATTGTTGAATTATTCAATGTTTTACTAGCAATTCTATTATTATAATTATTTATTAACTGGATTAAAGATGTAAAAAACTCATTATTTATGGTTACAAAATTTAAAAATATGATTTATTTATTTTGTTTGAAGAGGGAGGAGGGCAACATAATGAGCTTTATCGGGTGTGGATATTCTGATTGATGCTCCTGGAATATCTATTATCGTAATAATGAAAGAAAACATTGAAAAAACTTAAAATAAAATTCTTTTTTTTTTAAATAATTACCTAGCTAATTCTTGTTGAACTCCATAAAGATCATTTCCAAGATTTAAATGTTCTTCTTTTCTTTTCTTTAGTTCTTCTTCCTATTTAATTGAAAAAATATCATATATTATTGGAAATTATTTTTCTAATTTCTTTAACCGTTTCTTTATCTTCCAGCTCAATTCTATCCAACTGTTTCGTTAGCATTCCTTTCAATGCATCTTGAAATCGTTTCATTAAAGGCTATGGGAAATTTCATTAATGACAAAACAAATAAACGTATACATGATCGGGATCTAAAACCACTAATTCAGTTAAATCTCTATCTTCCATTTCATCTAAGTCTTCATTATTATAATTATTTAAATTTTCCTCTAGATTTCCATATAGAACATCGTCACCCAAAATTTCACTAAAATTATTTTCGTTTGGATCTCCGGATGACATCTAAAATAATAGAAAATTTAACAATAATATATCAGAAAAATTTCATTTAAAATTGTTTATTTTTATGCTCTTTCATTTTTGCTATAGCAACTAAATTTTAATGTCATAAAACAAAAATGGTTTTTAAGCTTAATTTTAAATCATTTTTGAGTTTATTTTTCTATTATCAAAAACTGAATTTTATTTATCACAAGAATTTCTTTTTTTAATTGCACATAGAAAATATAAAATGTATTTTGGGCGTGAGTTGAATAGTGATTTATGAGTTATATTACAGACAAATTGGTCTATGATTAAATTTTCCCTATCGAATCGTATTACAATTTAATAATAAATTTTGTTTTCGATTTTAAATAAAAATATTTTAAAATGAGTTTAAAAATATATTCATTTGAATGTTCAATAAGTTTGAAATTCTAATTCATAAATACTCTTTTTAAGTTTTAATGAAAATAGTTAGCCAGTGCAAAGGGAAAACAAAAGATAGGAAGGAAACTGTCAAAAATCTCTAACAATTTGTGAGGGAATTTTATTTATAATATTTAAATATTATAAATGAATTTCCACAATCATTAGATTTGTTTTGTTTGATAATTATAAAATTAATTAATATTGATTTAAAATCAATATAAAATTATAATTTTTTATTTAAATAAATTTGATTGCCAATAATTAATAAAATTAACTAATAAATCTCATCATAACATTATGATTATCTATCAAAATTACTTGAGAATTATTTAAAAGAATTCCTAAAGGCCTTTAAAATATTCAAATAAAATTAAGTATTTTAAATTTTTTTTTGAATATTTTTTTATTAGTTTAAACAAAATTAAATTATCTAAAACCATTTATTAAAACAGGTCGACAAATATATTACTTATTAAAATAGAATATTTTTTTCAGTAAAGCGCAAATAATTGACAATGGTTAATTTATTGTTACTATTGTTATAAAAAGAAAATCAAGTTTATCAAATTTTCAAAAATTATTTTGAAATTGTGACTGATAATATAATTTATTTAATTTAAAGAAACATAAGAATCAGCATGATAATTTAGCAAAATGATTGTTTAATTGAAGAAATTTTCCGATATTAAGGCATGAAAATTTTACACATAAGCGTTGAATTTATATACAATTTCGGTAGGATTAGAACTTTGCTCTGGCTCGGTGCATCCTTTTATTCAGGTAAATAACAAGATTTATTTTCATCACAAGATATAAATTGAAAAATATTCTGATAAAAACTTTAATTTGATTTGGTTCGAAACTCCTTGGAGAAAAGTATCTACTGTAAATTTTCCATTGTGAAATTATTCTTTAAGACATTCATAACCTCTTTCTTCAATAATCAGAAAGAAATTTTTTTAAGGGCCAAATCAGGCAAATTTTGGCAAGTGCTATTTTGATACCAACCAACTCCTTCTGCAAGCCATTTAAAAAATTTTCGCTATTTTCCACAATTTTCCCCAATTACTAAATCAATAACAAAAATTTTTAACATTCAACAACTGATTTACAGCTGGCTGTTACAACTGAAAAGCACGGAGATTTTATTTTTAACCTAAATGATTGATATCGTCAACGACATTTTAAATAATTAATAAATTAATTAGCATTTCCGCAATTTCGTAGTCTGAAGATCGCTCTCAAATTGATTTAAAATTATTATATTCGTCTTTAACTTATTATTTTCAATCTACCCAAATGTTTCTCCAGAAAAATTATTAATTTTTAGACTTTTAATGCTTAATTAATTTTCGCACTCAAAATTTTTGGAGTTTTAATCAATTTTGCACTTGAGTTTTCAAGTCAATAAAATATTTATAAAAAAATAATTATTATTAAAAGTCGAAGTGGCGGAGTATCATTCACTTAGAAAATTACATTTACGGTATCGTTTCTTTTGGAAGCTTTATTTAATGCGACAATAAAAACACAGTTACCCTAAAAAGTATATAAGCTATCTAATAATTATAATAATTATAATAATTATAAATAATAATTATAAAGACGATAGCTCTTGAATTTGTTAAAAGTCAAAAAAGGAAAAGATTTTCTTGTAGTTGAAAACTGTACATTTCGTAGTAAAATTCTTCAAATGGCAAAACATTTTGGAAATGCCCAGAATTTCGGAAACAGAAGTGTATGGCCCGGTGTCATATGAAGGATACCCAAATTATGTACCAGACCTACTGGTACACATAACCATATTCCTGAATCATGGAGAACTCTTGAGAAAATAGACTCGCGTTGGAAGCAACTCATCAGCTTGTGGCAAATGCATCTCCAAATGTGAATGAAGCCATTGCTGGTCAATTACCACCAGTCAGGAGCATCAAGAACACGATTAGAAGAATTCGTTCTCAAGCTTCTCTACCAACACCGACAAATCCTTTAAATCTTGCAATCGATAGCGGGTTCTTAATAACACTACATAGGGGGAGAACTTCTTATTACACTACACTGGTCCGGACGAACATCGAAACATAATATTTTCTACACAACGAAATTTAGATTTGATAGCTAGAGAATCAGCATTAAGAATAATAATTTTGTAATCGACTATGCAAATCGACCGATATTCGACTGTCTTTGCTCATAATAAAAATTTTAAAATCTAGAAAGTCATGAATTGAAATTTGACATATCTTTATTCTTTTTTATATTATAATTAAGTTATGTTAAGCATATGAATCATGATTAACTTCAAAAAATTTTATTATTTCAAAGGTTTTATTTAAAGAATAAATAATAACAAACAATTCCATTTATCGATTTATTATATTTTTAAAAAAATGCTATTAATTACCACGCTCTCATTGAAGTGGGCCTTTTTTATTTCGCGACCATATTAGTGCACTTCTTTCTTATCATGCGCAATTATGGACAAACCCTATCATAACAGTCTTTTTATGAATTATTGATCTGACTCCAAAGCGTGCATTGTTTAATAACAATGACGAACTCCAGACAATATAAACTTGTATTGATTAATCAAATTGATTTCCAATTTATAGCGACAACAATAATTCAATATTACAACAATGAATTGAGTGCTTATTACAACCCTATAGCATGTTTACAATGCAACTTAGAATTCACAGGCCCTCGGCTACGGTTTCTGGTTTCAATGATTGGTTGATTCGATATAGTTGCTTTCTTAGCTTTAACTCTAATTTACTCGACAACTTTCAATTATTTCAATAGCTTCTCCGATAACTTCGTAATTCATCTTTGTTTTGTTTTATTCCGTTTTCTCGTTTGTCTTTTCTTTTTAAAATTGTATATCTTCTTTATTTCTCTTCCAATTTCATTTTTACTTTACCTAATTTTGTTTCCTTCTTTTCTTTATCACTTCTATTCTTTGATTCAGGTTGTGTTTCTATTTCTAGTCTGCAATCTACTGGCTCTTACTGATATTGATTTTAGTTTAGATTTCTATCTCCAGTACGTTCTTTTCGGTTATCTCCAGTTCTTCTATTATTTCTGACAGCTGTCGAGATAAAATTTTTTTAGAAGACGCTAGTAGATAGATAGGGCACCACTAGATCAGGACTCCACTGGATCACATACCCCCTTTTTTTAAATTTTTTTTTATTCTTTTTTTATTTTTTTAATTCTTTTCAAGGTCAAATAGGTCAAGGTCAAATTTTTTAAAGTAAAGTTGAATTTTTTTTAAATTTGAAATTCGAGAGTTCCCGCCAAGAGATATTATTATTTGAAAATAAAGGTCTTTGAAACACAGGGATTATTATTATTATATATACTCCGAGTTTATCCGACAAGATATTCTGTCCCCCTATGGGTATTGATCACAAGGGTGCTGGTCATGCTCAACAACTCGCAAGGGTACTCATTATTATTATTTTCAAAAAATTATTTTCAAAAATATTATTATTATTATTATTATTATTATTAATATTATTTAAAACAATAAAATGATAATTTAAGCCTTTTAATGAAAAATTTTCGACTATAAGATAGTTCTTCCCAAAAATACCTTTCAATCTTTCTTTTATTTCCTTTCTCTTAATTCTCATTGGTTGTAAATATAATGAATATTTTTATTAAAAACTTTTAAAATTTTACTGAAAATTAAAATTAAAAATAAAATAAAATAAATACCATTTAAAATTCCAAAATGACACAAACTAAAAATTTTTAAATTTTTTTATACTGCTTCCTATAATTAGCTTCTAGAAGCCTAATAAAATATTTCAAAATATGCTAAATAAAGCCTCCAATAACTACTTATATATGCTATTTAAATATTTCAATCAGATCATCAGCAATTTTGATAGATTTTCTGAAAGTAAGTTTTGATGCATATACAATCATCTTTTCGGCTGAATTGCATAGCCTCAAATTCATCTGTTTTTTTCATATTCTCCACCGATTTACCATAAAAGCTATTGTTAAATAATTTGTATAGATCCCTATATAATTCGCATGTAGAATTGGCTCGTAAATTAGTGTTTTTGTCTATGTACGATTTAAAAATGGGTGCATGCTTAAATTTAATTGCCCTATGTACATTTTTAATAATAGCCCCAATTCTATATAGAACTTGAGAAGCCACCAATGAAGAACATGATGCTTCTTCAGCCAATGCGTGTGCATCAGCTTCTCAACTTTCGCATTAGGCGGGTACATCTTTTCCGGAGCAATCGGATAATCATTCAAAATATCATGCAAACTATCCGGAATATCGATATCCACTTCCATAGTATACCCACAAGGAAGAATTTCAATATCCTCATTCATACATTCATTCAAGACATCATCCAGATTGTCATACACCCGTTCAAAGTCAGCATACGGAAGCTTTTGGCTTAAGGTCCAACCATACAAGTTGTTGATATCAATGTACAAGAGTTCGGTGTCTTCAGAACTAGCAACATAATGTTTGTTAACAAATGTTAACCCATCCCGTATCCCTCCTTCATAGAAATTGAACATTTCCATGTCCTGCAGAAGTTCTATTGGTTCCGTTAATGTCATAAGCGCTGAGGCCCATGAAATTAAGAGGCTCCAGACCATTGTAAGCAAGGGCCTTTTCACGGAATTGCTAAAAATAATCTGCGAGGAGAAACACCTCTAATTTAAGGTAAGTTAACATGTAATCTAACATGTTGTTGGAATTTTGCTGAGTCCAAATAACTTGGGCTAATGCATACTCATCATTAGACACTGAATCCCAGATAGGAGGTAATTCAAGAGTCGATTCCAGAACCTCAAGAGATGTGGCGAAGTCATAAGGAAAGATACCTTTGGCTCGAACAATGGCGTCATCAAAAACAGAAGAAGTTAAAGACAGATCGGAAAGAGTCTTAACCGCTTTTGCTAAAGATAAATTAACAAACTGCATACCGTCAATAAAACGAACAGGCAATTTGTTACTATACGTGATGAGAGAGATGAATTTTTCTGTAGTGGTCGGAATAATATTTAATTCCCAAGAAGGAAAATTATTGAAACCGTACTTTAAAATATGATGTAAATCATACCCCCTCAAATTGTGAAAAACAACAGGTAGCTGTTTCTGAATTCGTCGAGAAACATAACATTTCCTACAGGCTGCACCAAGATACTTGCCTGTGAAGTGACAATGGTCCCTAACTCTATCTCTAATGAAGTTTTTACACAGATAACAGGTTATGGATTCTCGAAAGACACTTTCTTCAGTGAAAGACAAGGTTTGCATGGGGTTTTTCCCATTAATTTCGTAATATGGCAGGACAATTTTGACCGCAATTTGCTCCACCATATGCAAGAAAGGCAACACACAATCATCACCAACAAACTCATAATAAAATCTAGTGTGATTATAATTATTAATTAATAACATGCCTGTTGTTATTGGCAAGTGCTTTTGATTGTGTATTATATCCTCGGGTAAAATTGCCTCAAAATCGGCATATATCACGAATGACCGGTTATAGTCTTCACATAATTTTGAAAAAAATAATTTTTCTCTTTCGGTAGTGTATATAAAGTTGTACCTATCTGATTCTTACTGCATAGTGAAACATGTACGTTAAATGCTTTTTCAAGTCGAAAACCATTGAGACAATGAGGACACCAATTTACTCTAATCCAAAGGTTGCAGGAGCTACTGGGATGCGAGTTCATTAATTTTTTAAAGTTAAAAACTGCGGTATAATGGAAATTATCACCGTCTTCCAATAAAAGTAAGTATATGGGTTCACCACCTATAACCTTAGATCGGTGAATGATATCTAATTGAAGATGATGTGGAAAATAATTATCGTCAATTACATTTTCAGAAGGCGTAGCTGGGGTCTTTTTATAAATTAAAACATTTATTGATAAATTTAAATTACTATTTTTTCTTTCAAATTTAGGGATGTCGCACAATTTCATTGGACAATCAGAAATGGGGTCAAAATTTAACTCGTCAAGATAATTTTCATAGGAACTAACTCTATTTCTATTTATATGTACTACATTACGTTTTAAAAGGGCTAAAATGCTATTTATAAGGCACATATCGTCGGTGTTTTTGACGTTTACTATTGCTTTTTTAGAATTTAAAGCTGATGGTGTGGGGATATAACTATGTCCAGCTAACCTATTCATATGCTTAAATTTTGTTAATATAAAATCTATCTCTTTGATCTTAACCACCCGCCATCTGTTACCCAAATATGTGAATTTTTCTATTTTCTCATTTAACTTAGTGATACCATCTACTAGAAAATTATCTGAAAAAACCTCTGCATTAGTAGAGAAAAATTTATCTCTAATTTCCCTATCTTTTTCGAATTGGATTAAAACGGTGAATTACATTTTCACTGATCTCATTCCGTTTATTTTGGTAATTAATTTATTTGTGATCTTATTTGTAATGAAAACTTGCACCAAGTTATCTTTTTCGACATTAAATCGTAAATTCTTTCTAGCACCCTTAAAATCTATCTCAATTTCAGGTTCGTCGTCAATATCAATCGAACCACCTATTTTATTATTTACTGAACCACTTATTTGAATAATATTTAAATCACTTATTTGATTATTATTTAAATTATTTATATTATTATTATTATTATTAATATTATTATTATTATTTTTCATTATTATTATTATTATTATTATTATTATTATTATTATTATTATTATTATTATTATTATTATTATTATTATTATTATTATTATTATTATTATTATTATTATTATTATTATTATTATTATTACTTTATTAATATTTAAAAAAATATATTAAAAAATCTTTTTAATTTGATAAAGTTTCCTTAAGGAGAGCTTTCGACTTTCCCCAAATTTTACTGATAGATAATACTAATCTCACAATACCCTCTCTCTAATCACACTTTCTTAGCCTTCACAAATTTCCCATGAAAATGGCAAATTTGAATTAAAATGAAAATTTTTTAGATATTGGGGATTCTCGGTCTGGCAAGATGATTTCTCGTTTGGCAACAATTGAATTTCTGTATTTTTTTGATGATTAATGTCGTAAACAATATTTTAATTGATTTATTTACATTTTCCGAATGTACACCTCCCACGAGCCGTTTTGTTTGAAATTAATTTAGGCATGTTTCTCTAATTGTCACGTTTCCATTCAATTTCCCTCACAGCCCCAATTATTTTGATTTTTACAATTCTAATTGAAATAAATAATTTTCATAACTATGAAAAAAAGATAAAATGAGGTAATTAAAGATTAAAAAAGATCGCAAGTATGAAATAAATAAAACATTGAATCAACTGTTTTAGATTTACTTGTAAAAAATAAAAATATTTTATTAGCGGATATTATGATCAGGAGATTTACTGTTCAAATATTGATTATTTATAGAAATTGAAAGAAACGCCGTTTCATTGTTCAGAAATAAAAAAACGTTTGTTAAAATAAACCAATCCTATTGGCCAGTTTTTGTCGGTGTAGAAGAGACTACCTTTTGTTGAAACAGTCTGTTAGTGTGTAATATTGAACTACAATTGTAAATTGTTCATTAGTCATCAAACAGTTTTAACTGGTAACCAATCAAATCTCAGTTTAGTGTGCATAAAAACAGGTAATTCTGGTTCAATTTAAAATTTTTAAAAGCTTCAACTGAAATATTGCAAAAGAAATTTATAAGTTCTTGAAGTTCCATCAGAATATGAATATTTCTTAAACTGTGATTATAATGGGCGGGAAACCGAATTGTCTTAGACTCTGGAAAATTTGGAATTTTATATTTTTATCAGCCTTGTACATTTATCTTATTTATGATTGTATTTATCGATATATCAAATTCAAAAAATATTCATTGGATCTTGGATTCGGATCAAATTATTCAGCTGTTCACATGAATGTTTATCTAATATGCATCATTGCAGGCCTAACCTGTTTTCCTTTTAGTTTATATTGCATATTGTTTTTCAATGGTAACTATGCAGATGATAATATTAAAGTAGGAAAAGACACAGATAATTTTAAAATTCACCAGGAAAATGACGTTACCTGGCAACCTGATGAATTATCTAATTCAGAAAAATCTAAAAACGTTCTTTGGAAAAGGCTAAAAGACATTTTTTACCTTATTCTTTTATAATGCATTTTGTAAGTGCCATTTGCTTTCTAGTGCCTCTACCTTTCCTAGAAGCCCACCAGATACACAGAAAGTTCTTAAACCAAGTAAATATATAATATTAAAATTAAAATTAATCATTTCTTATAAATAAATATTTTATTATTAAAATAGTGAACGTCAAAAATAGAAAATAAAGACTTAGTATTTTAACAATTTTTTGAATATTTTATTGAAATATATAGTTACTATAGTTACTATATTATAGTATTAAACAACTCCTGTTTCCGTTTAATGAAATTAATTTAATTTCTAAATTTAATATTATAATTATATTATATTTTATATCATTCTCTAAACACGTTTCACGTTTATTTGTCATATAAAATCATCTATTCTGCAATTAATATCTATTTTTTATTTAACTAATTTTAGCAGTTTCAGTATCAGGTTATTTTACATCCTAGGTTAAATTTATTAACCCTACACCGTGTTCTAATGAAACAACAATAACTTTTTCTTGAACTCTCGAATTCTTTGCAATACCATTTCTTTGCATTTTCATATTAGTTATCATATACTTCATCATGGCAACTCTCAATTGGTAATTCCACTTCCTCAAGCTGCCTAATCTTAGTTCCTGGTATGAAAGTACCTCTAATTTAAACTAATAGGATAAATGCTAAAAATATTCTCTTTATATCAACTCAGACTCATAACCAGGCCCGCCGATAGGGGGGCATGGGTGCAAATGCCCAGGGTCCCGGGTTCGATTTGTTATGTATTTAAATATAATATTACTGATACTTAAGTTGACTTAACTACAATCAGTTTAAAGTTCAAGCATCTGAATTCCATCAAAATAAATTAAACGAACATCAACAAGTAGTTATATTAAAAACTGTTATATTTACTAATCATGATTACTGAAACTGAAACCATGAGTATCATTTGTGTACTATAGAACACACCTACGGGCGACATTCCACTACGTCAAACAAAACGTCATCTGCTAACAATTATTTAGGGGCCCATGAAATGCTGTCTAGGGGCCAGGAATTGCTGTCGGCGGGCCTGCTCATAACTGTACAACTCAAAACATACAGTTATTGTTATTTGTTCAATATTGTTTACGCCTGGTATACAATACACGATAATTTGACTAGTATTTTGCAGATATTGATAACTGATAATATCTTCATCTTTCCAGTCATCTAGAATCTGTATAAGTTCTTTTTCTATGTTTTTTAAGAAATTAATTATTGTTTCTTGATTTTTGACTTAGAGAAATTGTTCATTCGACGCAGTGTTTAAAAGGACTAGATTTTCAAAAACAAAAAATAAACTGGCATTTCAAAATTTTCGTTTGTACCACAAATTGCCAGCTTTTGAGTGTCAGGTGCTTTGATAAAAGCATTAATTGTAAATTCTAATAAAAGAAATAATCCAATATATTAGTATCCATGATATTGCAGATTATTAGCAAATTATGATCATAAAACATGACATCTGGATTCATCAGTTGAAACATGCAAACATATATTACACATCAAATAATTTATAATAATTTTTAATTACTAAGTTAGTTAGTGTTGTTCCTCCGACGTTCCAATTAATAAATATATTAATTTAATAATTAAATTGCAAACGCATTATTAAATTTAGTAATTAAATCACGTTGTTTAAATATTCATTCTTCTTTTGAACATCGCCACTTTTTTCACACTGTATATAAAACCATGGAATTTTATCAATTTGACGAAAGTCTGTTTCCTCCAAAGATACGCCATTTTTAAAACCAATATTACAATATTCGAAAGATCAGCTCGTCATACAGGCCACTATGTCTCTGCTATATTGGATTCATTATGGTATCAACACCAATTTCCCTATTCTTGATATAATCATGTGCCATCAATATTCGAAGTTCTGATGGCAATATCAGATCGCATTACGAATCCTCAATCGAACATCAGGTCACCCCAATTAGATCTATACGAAATATAATTGGATCAACAATCACTCATTGATCTTGAAGGACAAATTAATTGTTTATGATAAATTAACTTGGTCGGATCCTGGATTTTCTTATGAATATATTTTAAATATCGGTATTACACTACAATAAGGAAATGTAATGAGAAATGGAATATGTAAAATAAAAAAATTTGTAAAGTAGTAATTAACAGTCATCATTTGTAAAAAAAAGGAAAGTAATATTCGTAAATTTATTTTGCTCCATTTTGAACATCTCATATACTATTGTGTAAATAACATAAATCAGCCTGATTCGTTTAAAAAATACTAGTATAAAATATTCTAAAATCCACTACTAGCAACTCTGTGTAATATAAGGACCCTTTGAATTAGGATACCGAAATATCCATCGAAACTTAAAATTAATATTAATAGAACAAGTCAATTGTAATTGAGACATCCACTTGCAGGCGCCATTAGAGTTAATCATTCTTCTCTACTAAAAGTGGATACAGAATAAATTATTACAATCTGATTAATAGTTTTGGTTCATTTAAATTTAATTTCTACTGTAAAATCTATTCAAAGCCACAATTATTTTTTTGTGAAAAAAACGATTTTTTATTACCTACACATTTATTAATTTTGATAACTCTGGTTACCTACTCATTTCCAAAGTAATAAATACATTTTCAGTGAAAGGTGATAAAAAGTAATTTTATATAACTTTTTGGAATGTGCAAAAACTTTTGGTATTGTATTTGGGAGCTGTTAAAAATTATACAACTTAATATTGCCGTTTTATGATTTATAATAATATGCATTATTTTTTATTATTGACTACTCTTGTTTTCAATGATAGTAGTGGAAATTTACATCTTGTTCCAAGGTGACGGATACTTTCGCTACGCCACTGATTTTTACAATTACTATTTAAGTTATAATCTATTAATAAAAGCAGCATTTTAAATGTTACTATATTTTTATGTTTATCGATTGGTTCTATATTTAGTAATGTAATATTCAACAATTATTCTCGGCAGATTGTGTTAAGACAACAGTGACTTAATTCTTGTCATTTCCACAGAGAAATATAAATATAAATAACGTGTAAATAAATATAAAAGGAAATAATAATTATGAATTAAAATTACTATGAACTTATATAATTATTATTGTATTATAAGAACTTCTTTCAATTTTCACCTCTGATTTCTTTTCAATTGACATTGTATATATTAAAAAATTGATAAAAAAATCAGTAAAGATATCGAATTTTTTAATAAATACAATTATTATTGTCTATTAATATGCATTTCTCAACTTATAGATGACCTCAGATTTTTATTAAATTATAAATAGTAAAAATTTCCAAGCATTCCTTCTATAATTTGTAACATTTATTATTTAAATATAAAATATTTTAATTGGGATATGTAATCAATTTTGAATGAAAAATATATTAAAATCTTTGAACTGAAATCTTTGAAGAGAAATTTTTCCTCACAGATAACTTATTAATAGATCTAATATCAGTTCATAACCTGCAATAGTAGTGATTACTGAATATTTCCACTTAAACTATTGAAAAATTGGGAGAATTTATTTTGAAATTACTACTTATATAATTGTTTTTAGGTGAAAATTGATAGTAATCAAGATTTCTATTACAGAATTAGAATTTTTAAATTTATTTCTTTTAATTTTCCATTTTGTTAGGTTATTAAATAGTTTCGACGGGAAAAAAATTATTTATGACTTCACGTATCCTTTGTTAAAACCTTACACAGTAAAATATTCAATAGCAAATATTCAATCTTCAAATAATAATATTTACAATTATATCTTAAGTCTTTTTATATTTTTAAAGTAGTCTGATCCTTATTTTGAGCTCAGGGTCATTAATTATTTCAGGATCTCTCAAAACTTAAAAGGAAATTTAATATAGCAGAGAACTGAATTTCAAACATTTTCATTTTATAGTATACAACTTAGTGCCTCAAACATGCACATTTAATTTTATTCAGTTTTTTTAATTATTTAAATTAAAATTACAAATGCATTATTGATGAAATAAACAAAAATTACATTTTTTAAATATTATCATTATTTTGTCATTATAAATTAAACTTAATGGTTTGAATAGTTATCTAATTGGTGGGTTGCAAGTAACCAACATTTTACCCTTTCGTGCTGTTTGGATCGCAACTCAGGGTCAGTTACTTTTTACGACTCGACACCTACTGAGTGAACATCGATCAGGTTTTCGCGAGAATTCTATGAATTAAAGCGCTATCACATTTAATATACTTATTAAAACACCAAAATAAAGCTTTTGACTATTTAAAAAAAATCTTTAAAACAAATAACATTGTTTTTGTAAAAAAATCTAACGCAAAATTTTATACTAGAAATCTAATAAAAAATAGCAAAATTGTTAACATAATCATAAGTGTTTATTGCAAATTTAAACCACTGACATTAAGCTTTTTTAATTAGCAATAGCGTTTAACAGAAGGGAAAACGTTTTCCGTAAACTAATTTTGGAAAATTTTTATAGTAATTCAAGATTTTTTATTGGACTCCAAAATTACTGGTAAAGTTGATTTTGTAATTCCCTTTATTGGTCTTGGAGTTTCGGAGTGATAAACTAGGAGTGGTTTTAATTTAAAGTCTTCATTAGCATTACCATCCAGTAGTAGTGTTAAACGATCTCGTTCAACTTTAAATCCTTATGCTCTCTTTTCAGGAGATAAAAATGTATTTTTTGGCATTCTTTTCCAAAAAGGCTCGTTTCATCATCATTGAAAATCAATTTAGGAGGATAATTCTTTTCAATGATACTTCTGAATGTCGCTGGAAAGGCAGAAACAGGTTACTGGCCTTACCTATCGCCAGCATAGCACGGGAACGTACACACTGGACACTAAAAGTTATCCGTTAAACGGTGCAGTAGAACTGCTTCACTCCTCGTTAGTTAGACTGTGTATTCATTTTACTTTTTTGCAGTGTGGTGCAGTGGCTGTGGGTCGAAAAACAATATACGATTTCAGATAGAGAAAATGATTTCGCTATTTTCATAGAATATCCTAGTTTTCTGGTCATTTCTATTATAATTTGATTCTTGACTCAATTTTCTAATGATATTTTGTGGAAATCTTTTCATTTCCATTTCTACTTTCTCTTATTACCATAATTTCTGTTGTGTGTCTATGTTTTGTTTGAGTTGGTTGTCGTGTCATACTTCTTGGTTTTGTTTCATTTTACTTTACTTTTGTGTTTATCATTTCGATATAGTGTAAATTGTTTTCGTTGTGATTACTTGGTGTTATTTGTTTAATTTTACTTACTGTTGTGTCTGTGTGTTATTTTCCGACGCATTTCGATCACGCTTCATTTATGTTGGCTTAAAATCAGTTTTTGCCCAACATTTGTTTCAAGAATTATACCTATAGTTGAAGTGGATAAATTTAATGCAGTGCTTATATCAGATTGCCGTTCACCTGCATTTTAATTACCAGCGAAATCGTTTTTCTTGTCGCTTTATTTAGTTTTCCCCATTGTAAATGACCGTATTTATCACAGTAAATTTAAATTATATTTTTAAGTAATATTTTGAAAAGTTACCAATAAATTAATTTTACTTAAACAAAGCAAATTCAAACATTAAAAAGCATTATAAAAATTTCAAGGTGTAATTATATATCCAAACAAGTTCTATTAAATGCTTCTTGATGTATCTTACTTACATACATTGATGACCAATCCATTATTCAACTATGAAGCAGAAAATTAATACTATATTGATATTAAACGTTCCTGGAATTAAATGCGAGTATCAAAACTACAAATTAGGGAATCCTATACAACCGCGTCATACGGAAACAGCATTAAGTGAGGTCTTATTGTATATTTAAATATTTATAAATAAAATAAATAGAATAAAAACTTACCAAATAATAATTTAATATTGTGAAAAACCCTATAACTGGCCGACAAACTAATTTTAAATAATTAAATTGTTCAAGACGTGTTTTTTGGTTTATAATAATCGTAATATATCTATTTTTATTATATTTATTATCTATCGGAAAAAGAATATTTTATGACTAATATCATCCATGCGCGTACACAAGGGGGGGGGGGGTTACTGGGGGTTTAACCCCCCCCCCCCCCATGATTCCAACAACAATATAAAAAACTATAAATAATAAATATATAAACTTAAAACAATTTAAGAAATATTCCGAATGCCGATATATATATATATATATATATATATATATATATATATATATATATATATATATATATATATATATATATATATATATATATATATATATATATATATATATATATATATATATATATATATATATATATATATATATATATATATATATATATAACCCCCCCCCCCCCCCATGGATTCATCCTGCGTACGTGCCTGATATCATCCATGATATTGATTAAATTATATAATTATTATTCTCAATTAGTAGAAGTTACCTGAATTTTTTATTCCCGCCCAAAAAACAATAAATAACCTTTTTATAAATGGTAACTATGAATCTCCAAAACGATTAAGAATAAGACGAGTTTGGCTTTAAATCAAAAGATGTCAGTTAAACGATATAATTCGCGCTGACACTGTTACTTATAATGAATAAATATATTTCAGAAAGAATGTTTTAAGGGATCAAAAAAGAAGAACAAAGACCAGAGAATCATAGTTGAATTGGTAAATACAGAACTAGTAAAACACGATTAATAAAGAGGTAAATGAATTAACATTGGAACATAGTAATGATCGCTGGAATTATTGTGTGCCGCTAACTGTAGCGATAAATTCAATAATTAGGGAGACTGCGTTGAAATTTACTGAAGCAAAAACTAAATAATGTTCAAAGCTTCAAACGAATGATATGATCGATTGAGATATAGATGGGATTTAAATCAGCCTCAATTCATGGTGAATGAAAATCAACAGAGTAAATGCTGCAAATAAATTCCAACAAAGCTTTTACTAGCGAATATGAAATTAAGAGTATTTTAAATGTTAGTGAAACTATCTTATTTTGTAAGATGCTTCCTGACAGGTCAATAATGGTGCCTAATGCTAAGAATAGTGATTATAAGAAAATAATGGAAAGGTCAACAATAGTTTACGGTGTAAGTTGGTCAGCTTAAAAGCTTGAGCCTTTAATTTTGGTGAAAGTAGAAAACCAAAGAATTTAAGGATCGAGAACCTGGCTCAATTAAAAGTGGTTTATAGTGCAAATAAAAATACATAGTTAACAAATGAAATTTGTTGCAATTATTTAAATATTCCTAATGATTAATTTGTAAAAAATAGAAAGGTAATAATGTTCCTGGATAACTTTTCAGGTAATAAACTTTATAACTTATCAAATATTGATATCACATTTTTATCTACCAATTCTTTGCGTTTAATTCATACCTCTAGATCAAAGCATAATTAATTCGTTTAAAATTAATGAGAGAACTTCTCTTTAACTCGATGTTAAATTGTGGTCCTGGTTATATCAAAGAGCAAATCAAAGATTAGAAAATATGTGATTGTATTGAAAACATTTCTCGAGCAAAGTACAACATAAAAGAAAAATGTATTGTTAATTATTTTGAAAGAATTTATAAAAACGAAAATGGTGTTGAAGACAAGTAGCAGGAATATTTGAGTGCAGAAAATGAAAGAGTTGATGAAATTGTAAATAAATTAAAGGAAGCAAAACTCATTACTGATACATAATCTCTTGTAGAATATGACAAAATTGATGATAACGATGATTTTAAGAAACATGCAGCATACATTATATTAAGCAGGAATTTAAATACCGAAGAATTGAAGAGAAAATATAAAAAATTAGTGTAAATTCTAAAATAACGGAAAGAATTGAGATACTGAACTAAGATGTTTATCAAACTTCTCTAGATGTTATTGCTGGTTTCATTGAATTTGAGAACATAATAAAAGAAAATTAGAAAGAAACTTTGAAATAAAAATATTGGTGAAAGAATATAATTTATTATAGTAAATAACCAAAAAGCTTTTATAAATATTAATTGTTGTAATATGTTAGTCAAAATGTTTATAACTACTCTTGCCTTTATTATAATACTTTACATTACATATAATGCTTAATCTATTTTATATATAATTAGATATTGTTTTTTAAAATTTTGAATTTGTCACTGTTAAAATTAAAACTGGGCAAATTCGATAATTTTCACTGCCTATAACAGGAGTTTTACGGTATAAAAGTAATTTACTTGATGGGGCATTTAAAACAAATGATAAAGAATCGTATGTCGTTTCTGATTAATAAGTGAAGTTTGATTGTTTACGAAAACCATTAAGTTTCAATGAAACAAATAAGATGAGTAATTTTCAGCGGATCTGGTCAATTTCCTGATTATTTCCTATGCCAAAAATTGATCGGAATCTTATAAAAGGCGACAACAAAACAATAGTAGCAAGTGATCATAAACTTAAAACTTTTAAAGTGAAATAATCAACGTTTTATAATTATGTTACAATAGTTCAACCTAATTTACGAGAAATCTTTTTATATAAGGTATATGAAATTTTTATTGTCATTATTTTGAAAATCTTCATTAAATAAATTGATGGATTTAATCAAAATTTAAATAAATATTTTCAGCATGTAGTAAATTTTTACTCTTTATTGCAAGTACAAAAACAGATTTCTATTATCGTTTTATATTATGAGAAAATATCTGAAAATTAGATTCATTAATATTGAAATTATCATCAAGTTGCTTAATAAATATTTTCCACCAAAGAAAATAAAATATTTAAAATTTCTTGTTTTTTCTCTGTTAGTTCGAAAACTGATATAGTTTCATTGAATAAAATCAGATATGATCATCACTATGATGGCATGAATATTATTTTTAAATGATATTTTAATTTAATTTAATTGTTTTCATAAGTATTGATGGAAAATTTGGGTCTCTAACTCATCAGTAACAGCAGCTTCATGTTGTATCTGATATCAATGTTATTTTTTCGTGACTAATTTATTTGTAACATAAAATATCTCTATAGGACACATGGAATGAATTTAATGACATATATATATATATTTATAATTGATTTATCTCAGAATTTGCTGCATAATTGAAAAAATAATTGAATACAAAAAATTACATATTATCATGGAAATATTAAAAAATTATAAATTTCTTTTGTATCAGAATTATAGGATGCAAGATTTATTAATTTGTTTTATCTCTAAAAAATATTTGCGGTTATTGAAAATAGTTGAAAATTCAATAAAATATTTTTATAAAAATAGTTGAACATTAAAAAAAACACCAATATTTTTATTTTACAACTTTCACCATATAGAAAACTTTTAATCGACATTTAAAAAATAATCAGTTATTGGCTTTCTTTTTTTCAATAATTATTTCACCTTTGAGCATTTTAATGCCATGGAATTTATCAAGGATATTATTCAGAAAAAAGATTTCCATCTTCTCATAATAATGATAAGCTTCTGAAGAATTTATCATTGGTTCACCACAGTTGGAAATTTCTTCGCGTTCAGATAAAGTCGATCCATCGATAAAAATTCTATACGAGAAGTGATAGAATTATCTCTTTCGGCAATATATTCTTTATCTTTCGGCATAACATGTCAATATCCAAAATTGCATCAAATTCCGGTAAAAAATCTTCATCCTTTTTATCATCTTTTTCTTTTTATAATTCAGTCTTTGCATGTTGAAAGTAATTTGTGATCGTTTCTGCCGTAATACATTCCCAAGCATTTATTGAAATAACTAATGTATTGTATGTTGTTTTTTTATCACTCCGGCATACGGGTAAATTTCCACTGAATCTAGTTTTACAAGAAGTTTTGAATTTATGAAATTTTAAAAAAAATCTTTTAAAGGTTTTTAATAATTCCTTGATCCAATGACTGGATTACAACTGTCACATTTGGAGGAAAATAAAGTAACCGAATATTTGACAATTTTAATTTTCGGATGGATGAACGGGAACATTGTTCAATAACATTAATATTTGTCTTTTTGCTCCTTCATTTGCACATAGACATCAAGAAGCCATTTGGTAAAGATTTCAGGTCTCATCCATAATTTCTATCAACCGCGTAAGTAATATTCAATGATGAAACGTTTTTGTTTTAAAACATTAGTTTTGCGGATTTTCCTACCATTAGGGGTTTTTAACTTTTCTCCGTCCATGCTTGGAGATAAAAGTAAGGTAATTCTTTCCTTGCACATTTCTGCCTGATGCTTTATCTTCTTCTTTTAAAATAATTATTTTCTTTGCAACATGTTGCGAAAACAATCCTATTTCATTGCTATTAAATATATCACAATTTTTAAATTCATTTAAAATCTTTCAAAAGTACTCTTAAAACTATCACTTATTAGTGGATCCACTCTTCTTTATTTACCAGAAATTACACATGTTTTTAATTTATGCTTTTGAAGGATCGCAACCATCCGCTAGAAGTACTAAAATATTTAATATTGTGTTTAGAGGCTAACAACTTTGCAATTTCAATCGTTTGAAACCAAAATGTTTCTTCTTCGTTTGTACTGTATCAATTCGAAAAGTTTCAACTAATTCGTTTCCGCCTTTACCAATTTTTTACTTTTTTAAGATACAAATATTTGTTTTTCAAAATTTTTTTAATTGATCTTATGCTCACTCGAAGTTGTTCGCAAAGGTCTCTGTGAAATATCAGAATTGGACTTTGTGAAAAAACATAGTTCCTGCTTTTATTGCTACTTATATCACGAACCTTTTGTTTCGACTGTCCTTCTTTTAAACGATTGTAGCTTTTTAATGTATATTTGAAGGCATCAAACAAATAAATAAATCAATAAAATAAAATAAACACTGAAATTTTATTTTATGTTTCAAAATTAAAAATTTGTCGAAATTCCAAAATGTTCACAATTACAGAGATTCATGACTTAAGGTGTTAATCTTAGAGGACTTTTACTGTGTATCAAAGTTTCCGTTAAGTAATGACAAAAAAGAAAAGATATTAATCAAATAGCTTAAAAATTAATTCTAAAGAATTTACCATCTTTGATTTATACACTTTAATTATTATATTTTTTAAGAGATTAAATAAAAATCTAAAAGGAAATTTTTGGAACTAATTTACTTTTGATAATAATTAATTGACATTCTTAACGACATTGTATAGAAATTGTATCTTTGACCAAATAATTAGTAATATCTAATATTGAAATTTTCATCACTCCACATTTAAAATTTTGCAAATTTTCATTTTTTTCTTATTTTTCAATGACTAATAAAAATAGTGCTTTCAAAGAGTCATTAGAATTTTCTTTCAGTTTAGATAATTTCCTTTAAGTATTGCTTTGATTGCCTGGATAATTCAAGAATTGTTTTGATCTATTTCGATTATTATTTATACGATCATGGTTATAAAATATTCAATATGATGTATGTAATTATAAAAATTTAAGTCAAAAATTTAAATTCACTTGAAAAAGGCAGTGCCAAAAATTCGTGAGTATCAGCAAACTTTCTTTTTAATAAATTCAATGGAAAAAATAATCAGTGGTGAAATTGGAAGAAAAAAAAGTTATATAAATTTAAGTATTATTTTTGAAAATATTTTTCATTGTGAATTTTTTCGTATATCTTAATGACAAGAAACGTCTTTCTAGTATAATTTAGGTTTGTTAAGTCTTATTTGGACATTTTATTTTTTATTAATTCGTTGAAGTTACTAAAATTTAACCGGGAAGATTTAAAAAAATACAATAAATTTCAAACTTAGCGTTGATTAATTATAGCAAATGAAAGAAATGAAGAGAAATAAAATATTTATAAGAATTATGAAAGTAGGAAATTGAAGGATATGGAGAAAGCTGATAAATCAATTTACTATTAAAATAAGTGGAATTTAATTAGAGAAAAAGGAAATTAAAGAAGATGGCTGAAAAGAAATAAATGCATGGATTTGACGAAACTTTGAAAGTTTGTTTATTGAACGAGAAATAAATTGTTAAAGCAAATATGTTATGATCTTATAATACAATTTACCCATAATGCAATATCATAATTTTTACTTTCAAATATTCAAAAGGTTTTTCCAAGCTTTATTTTTAAAACAAACTGCCAACTAAAACTTGGAGAATTAAATAAAATGTGTTTTCATGTTCTGAGCGATGTTAATATAGAAATACTAATATAGAAATACTAAATAATCATAGAAATACTATTTAATATTTATTATTAAAAATTTTGTATAATATTTAAATTGACGATAAATATATAGTTACATTTATCTCAGAATGCGAAACTTAGATGCATGAAAATTTTGATAATGCAAACGATGTTAAACGAAAGTACTCGTACCATATAAAAACAAAAGCCGTGAATTACCGTAAACTTAAATAAAAATTAAGCATGTTTCAAGGTTGAAGAAAAAAACATTTATTATATGAAATACCGCCAACAACACGTTTGTTTTAATTTTAAAAATTTCTCGCGTTTCAAAAATATTTAAACATTTGTTAACATCAAATTCATGATCTGATTTCATTCATTAGTAATTAAAAAATTCATAATTCAATTCATTTTTATTTTTATAAATTATAGTAGCACTTTTAAAAATTAGATATATAATTTTTACGTACTCTACTTTAACTGCGGGAAATAGAGCTAACAAATATTTTTATATAATTAATCTCTTATAAATTCAATTCGCATCAGATGCATAGGTAAAGCTTTTTTTTTAAATGTGATAACTGAAGGTAAATTATATTTGTTTTAATTTTGTATATTTTTATTTTTCATTTGAAATTATTAATTGGTTTTTGAGAAATGAAAATGAAAAGAATAATTTTATAAAATAGAATAGTTTAAAAATAGAATGTTTAGTAATTGAGCTATTATTTTTAATGTTTTTTCTTTGTTATTTTTTCTAATTTTGTAATAAATATTTAAAATTGTAATTAATTATAATTTACTATTCTTGTTTAAATATTTTAAATTTTTTATTTAAATTAATTATTTAATTATGTCAACAAAATGGAAAGATGAGATTTGAAAAAGTTTGACAATTCTAAACTAAGAGATGTTATTCAAGACAAATTCATATCAATAATGAAAACATTATTATTTATAAATTTACTATAAGGGTATGCCGTCATCGATCTTATCCTATATCCCAAAGCATCTAATATGTGGTGGTGTTGGATTTAGTCATTTTTAAAAACGCTACATAGATTCAGAATGCAAATTAATAATCCGAAAAATATTCAAAAATATTCTTTAACCCTTTCGCCCCTATTGGGACAATACGTCCCAGAAACTTTCATCATGATCCTACTGGGATATTTTGAATGGTCCATAAAAGCCTATTGGGACTTATTATCCCAGGACTTTCTAGGATATTCAGAAGCGCCACGATTACAAAAATGAGAATATTTCATATTTAGGTCAATATTAACAAGTTCCAATATATAAATTTTGCATAGTGTCATTAGCGGAAAGTCGGTGCGAAAGGGTTAAATTACAAAACTTTTAAATTCCAAAATTTACAGGTAAAACAAATTGATTTAATTTTAAATCATTATAAATCAAAAAAATGAATTTAATAGTTCAATACTGATCATATAAAATAACAATTAATTATCAAGCTTCCAATTAATTCAGATATCTCAATCAAATTATTTGTTCGTTATTTCTTGGATATATAATTGATTTGTGTAGTGGTTGGATAACAAATCTATTCGGGTTCATATTATTGTTAGGATTTATTACATATTTCGCGAATTATAAGCATATGGAATATCTTTGAAAATACGGAACCATTTCAACAGCTTGGCTCAATTGGAGAGATTTTGGGAATTTACATGTTTATGAATTCCAATGCCAGATTCTACACTACTTGGCTGAATTACTTCTGAAATAGATTTACTTTGCAGAACTAAATTTGACTGTGTCTTTCCCATATAAAATTGTGGTGATTGCGGACGATAATGGATGAAGAATTTGGTCTATGAGAGCCAACACTAAAACTATTAGGAGCCGAATACAGTTAATCTTAATAATAATAA
Organism: Schmidtea polychroa; assembly: GCA_959609185.1. Classification (NCBI taxonomy): domain Eukaryota; kingdom Metazoa; phylum Platyhelminthes; order Tricladida; family Dugesiidae; genus Schmidtea; species Schmidtea polychroa. The sequence goes on from CAUHTR010000120.1 coordinate 29,327, forward strand.
CATGGCATCGAATTTGCTTTACTCATCTGAGATTGATTAATAGAACCTGATTGATAAGAAGAAGTATTAGCTGATTGCATGAATTTTGATTGACTTTTGGAATGAGATAGAGTAGACTGAGATGTTCCAACTAATGTGCAATTATAGGTGATATTTTATTGGCCATAATTGTGTTATAATTGATCCTTATTCGCTATTGATCGCCCATTTAGGCTACGTTACTTTTTGTATATAATATTTATATAGATGTTGTTAAGGCCGTGTAAAGGCTCAATACATAATAGTTTATATTATTGGAAAATTAATTGAATATTTTTTCAAAAACGTATAAAGCACTCTAATTTGAAAAATAAGACCCAGAAATTTTCATTATCAACAATGTGATTAGATAAATATGAGCTAAATATTCATATAAACATTTCACATATTTATAATTTAAAGCGGTATTTTCAATAAATATCTTTTGATTATTTTCAAATAGTTGCCTTCCACCGTCGACATCACGTTTTGATAAAACCACACTGCTTCCATTGATATTATCTTTTCAAATATATTGTAAATAATATTATTTTAAAACATTTTCGGAACTGAATTTAGTTATAACACTCAAAGTTAACATCTTCATAACAAATACTAGTTAATTGACCTGTCTTCGTTCGTTATTCGAAAAAATATGTAATTTGCCAAATTTATTTTTTAATTCAAATTTAGTTTCTATTCGGATTACTGTTAAAATTCATTTGAGCTTGGGACATTTAAGGTTTCTTCTTTATTTCCTAATCTAATAAAATCAAGAATCGAAAATGGGTCGCTTTTTGTTCTCAATATGAATTTACTACGTTAAATTTGTTGATCAATTTCATATAGTTTGGAAGAATAGTATAGTTAGTCTATTGATCAAATTATACTAACTCAACACAAATAACTTTTATTAATATCACAGTTCATATTCTTATGAATTCTTTCAATATACCCAAATGAGTTTACTTGATTTAAAGTCTGGTTCGAAAAATCTAGGTATGTCAGAAAAGAAGTTAAAAGATTGGTCAGTGTTTTCAAAATGACTCTAAGTTAACACAGCGTGGGTTGTTAAGATGCAAGAAAATGAAAACAGTAGTCTGTCTCAATCCTCCGTTTCGTTATATGTAAAAAACTACATTTAACAAGGAAAAGATTAAGAAAGTATCGGATAAAGCTGTTTCTCTATAAGTTACGGCCAAACGAAAGATGTTTGCTTTAAAATACCATGGGTTACCAGATTCTTCTTTATTGTATTTATATAGAACAGGATTCAACCTTCATATTTCTAAAAAGTACAGTTATTCCCCAAAAAATGTTCTTGTCAATTTGATTACTAGTGTTGATTTCTAATGAAAAATTCTGCATACAAAATTTGTCGATGGTCCTTTCAATTCATCTTCCTTTAATGAATTTCTTGAAGAGTGTTTGCAACTGAATATATTTCAAGGCGGAAAACGGTTATTATGGATACCGTCCTTTTTTACAAATCATCAATGACAATTATTATAAATATGTTAACATATGATGTCAAGATTAATCACATGTTTGTGTATTACATCCCATTTATCGATAAGCAGGGTTAGCATTTCTAGTTAAACGATCTGGATAACATCACATTTGTTTCTTTGTTCGAATACTTGTTCCTCGAGAGTGGACAATCTCTGTATCAGCCGGAATTCTTTTTACATGATTGAAGTTCCTATGAATTACTCTTCCTTTATTATCTTTTAAAAATAGGTCCACTGATTTATCACTGGTTCTACTTGAAATGGACCATAGTATTTGGAAACATTAAATTGTTCTTTCTATTTTAACCATAACTATATCTCTGGTTTCAATTTTTCTGTGAGCTCTTCCTTTGTCATAACCTTTTTTTTAGAATAGCTTGCTTGTTTTTACTGTCTTCTAATACACATTTCTGTATTTCTTTCATGTCCATTTCCCTCTGTTTTAAGAAAAAAGCCATCAAGTGATTCGTCGATAATTAATTGTGTATCAATCCGTGGTTGTCGACCAAAGAGAACTTCATATACTGAAAATCCTGCTGTTTTCTGAATTGAAAATCTGATTCCCTTATCAATCATAAGCAAAATATCATCCCAAGCTTTACAACGTCTTTCTTTTAGAATATAATAATTAGTAGTTTCTTAGTAGTACCAAAATATAATTACGTCACCTTATATATGATTACGTAATTTTACAGAAATATGTAACACCATACCACCCCCTAGGGTACCCATACAACTATTGTGTAATACTGTATATCCTGGGATATTTGGCTTGGCTTATACTCCTCACTACTCTAATGAAGTATAATTATTATGTAAGAGGTCAATTATTACATAAAATTAAAAAATCAATTATTACATAAACAAAATATAATTACGTCACCTAATATACGATCACGTAATTTTACAGAATTATGTAACACCATACCACCCCAGGGTACCCATACAACTATTACGTAATAATATATATCCTGGGATATTTGGCTTGGTTTATACTCCTCACTTGTCACTACATAGTACATGTAGTACATGTAATCGATTTTATATTACTATATTAGCGTTTGTCATTATTTATCATTCGTACATATATGTTTGCCCTGAAAAATATTAATGTTTATCTTTCCAATTTTAAATTATTTTTTCACTTCAATTATTATTTTAAATTTTATTAAATTGGAATTTTTACTATTTTACACAGTTTTCTGTACACTCAGATCTCATTTTACACCATTCTTGACAACCTCATTAAACTCGACTATCCTAATAGCCCTTTGTTAAACATTTTTAATGGATATATGTAATATATGTGTGATATGTTTAAAAATACTCTAAAGATTTCTATAAATTATTTGTAATAAAAGAAGTATTTTGTAAAGGTAACAATTATTTTAAAGTAAAAATAATTATCAAGTAAAACTTTTAATAATTAGAATAGTTAAAATCAAATTTAAAATTACACTAAAAAATTTAATTAAGTTTTATTAAATATATAGGTTTATTAAAATATAACTGAAATTAATTTAAAAAATAAATCACAATAAAAAAATACAGTAATTAAAAATCGTATGTTGAATGTATGTATGCATATTTAGAAAGATCCTGTCAAGAAAAATTGCATAGTTTGGATTCTCCTAACTTAGTTTAAATATTGTGTAATAAAAATATATTTTTATTGAAAGCGTGAATTTAATAATAATTTAATGATCGATGCAATTACCACCGGAAGTTTGGGAAAAGAAGATGCTAACATGTATAATGTGGTATAATGTAGTTGAGTTATTACATGGATAAAAATTCATTAAGTACTTTAGATTAAGAGGTACTCTCAGTTAATTTAAATACTCTTATTTGATTATAAAATATAAATATTAATATTGAAGTCGGAAGTTTTTTTTTAGTTGAGATTTTACCGACTTTGAACACCCAAATATCAACGACTCTGACTCCGTAGACGCACTTGAAATTTTATATGAAGATTGCAAAATAAAGTTTCTAAAATTATATTAATTGACAAATTAAATTTGTTGAAGATACCTAAATAGCAAATAGTATAGTAAATAAGTAAATTACCTGGGGGAAGATCGTCATGACAAACGGGACGATCTATGGGAACTCGGAGAAGAAAAGAGAAGTAAAAAGAAATGAAAAATGAGAAAGATAAATCAAATAAAAGAAAACAAACAAATTAAAACAAAGGTCATTGTTAATTAAGAAGTACAAACGAAGGAGGAATTTCAAATACCAGAAAAACAAAAACATTGGAAAAGCCGTATTTTGACAGATGTGTCAAAGATAGCGGAATTGCCGGGAGAAGCTGGCCTAACAAAAAAGTTAAAAGGAAAACATATCTCGACATCTGTTAGAGATAAAATGGGAACAGTCGGGAAATGAGGGAGAAAAAAAGTGGAAAACATTTGATTATCTCTAGTGCCACAAATAAAACAAGCTATATAAAGAGAAACTGTTGGACACAAAATTGAGACAAAACAGAGATGACAAATTAGACAAATCAGACGAAAATTTATTGGAAGACGATTTGTGAAGAGTAATTGGAAAAATAATTGTGAAGAATAATTGTTGGAGAATATTTGAATAAAGTTGTCGAAGAAGGTCAAAGAAAACAACCAACTCAAAGTCCCAGACGATAAACTAATCAGTAGTTAGTGTTGTACACGAGTGCTATTCTTCACTGAGTGTTTCAATAAACATTGTATACGCCAAACACCACTGAGATACGTTCTCTATAATGGTGGTTAGCATGTAGAGCAATTTCTCTCACCGATTCATTTACTCATCATCACATTTATTCATTCATCATGAATTTGATGTTTAATTGGAAATTTATTTTACCCATTTTACAAATGGCTTTTAGGTAAGATATTAAATTTAAAGTAAATTTTAAGACTTGAATTTTGATCCATACAGATATGAGATCATTATTCAAGTTCTTAAATATTACTTTTAATCAACAGTATAATTATAAATTATTTTTAATTAATTTTCAGGGTTTTTTTAGGAACTTTATGACATTAATTTTTAAGTATTTTGTAATTATTTCGAAAAAATGTGAGTCAAATATGTTTTAAATTATAATTAAATAAACAAATCAATATGTATTTTTCTAAAACATTTTGGGAAAAATCGCCGAATATGAATAAAATAATTTTTTTTAATTTTTGTAATTTTTTTTCTGAGCTCAATGTGAGGGCTTCTTTCAGGAAAGCAAATCTGGATTGAAAAGACCTTGAACCAAATTCATCTGCTCTTGAAAATTTCATTAAAAATATATTTTTAAAAAATTTCAGCGATCTTTTTTTTTCTAAAAATTGTCTAAAATAGAATTATTATAGAAACGTATCTCAGTGGTGCATTTCGATGAATCAAAAGTTTGTATGTGTTTTTTAGTATGTGTTGTGTTTTTAATTTTTCTTCCACTTTTCAGATTTCTATAGTATAAGATGTATCTGACTGCACTCTAAATGAGAACATCAACGTGAAATCAAAGTAAGTATGTATGTTTCTATAATGTAAGATTATTGATTTTTTTGTTATATTATAGGAAACGGTTCTCAGTGGTGTTTGGTGTAGTCACCTAGCAGTGTGTTGAATTGATTGTCAGTGTAACGTGAAAATTATTTGTGATTATCAATAAAGATTTCGATTGTCAAATGTTATTTGTGGGTCAGTCAAAGACACGCTTAGAGTCAGAGTAAGAATTTTAACTTCGCAAATATTAGCACCAAACCAGAACGCAACAAATTAAACTGTCGTTTTTTCATAGTATTAAAATAACTATTAATATTATTTATGTTTTTGTTCATCTTTGATCTGTTTTCTTGAAATATTTTATTTATTTTCATTAAGGCTATAGATGAAAAATTTGGAATACATAGGAAATAAATTTCTGATTTATAGTCATTATGCTAATAGACAAATTAATAAGATGATTAATACTATTTAAATACAAGAGGAATGATCTAAAAAAGTTTAATCATTTTCAACGAAATCACTTTCATAAAAGTTCCACATCAATTCATGCATGTAAAAGTTATCATGTAAGTATTATATATTTTTTGTTGACATTTTGATTTTCCACATTTGTTAGTATGTTTGAACAAAATAAATTCCCTTTGACAAGAGTCTAAATAGAAATATTCAAAATAACATAAAATTAGAACAACTCGGGTAAAAATGAAATCTGAGATGAATTAATTCAATATATAAAATCTATTGTATAAAAATATTATTGTTTCCTTTATTCAAGATTACAACTATTTTATAATATAAATGAAATATGTATATATCTCAACATACGCTGTTGTTATATTGTTATCGAAAATTTTTCAATGTTTTTGAATAGTCATTTCCTGTAAGTAACATCTGAAATTGAATAATTAATATATTTTATCTGGATAATCTAATTAATAGATATCTGACACAAGCATTTTCATTATTTAATCAAAAATATCCAATTTATATTTACGGTTATTATTACTATTTTAAAAACTTATAAACTTTAAATTTTATTCTATACCAGGGATGGGGAACGTTTTCACCATGAAAGGCCAATTTAAATTTCGAAAATAGTAAGCAGACCGCATACATATAAGCTTATTCTTTTCCGTAAAATATATTACCAGGTTATTCTAGTACTAGTACAAAATATAAAAATAATTTTTTTAAATGCAATTTTATTATAATTCACTCATTAATCAGTTAAAAAAAACATGTATAATCCGCAATATAAAATAAAATTATGATAACACCACTTTTAAAAAATGATATGATATTAAAATAAAATAAACTAAGACCAAGATAACCAATTTAATGTGATTTTTGTGCCTGTTTTTTATTGGAAAGTAATTGGATATTAGATTCGAGCTTAGTAACACGCAATTTGAGTTGGTCTTCCAAATGAACATCAGTTATATGTGTCCTTAAATCGGTCTTAATTTGTGTTAGATATGAAAAAGTTGATTCGCAACAGTAAGTAATTCCAAAGCAAGAAAGCAGTCGACGAGCATGTTGACGTAAACATGGGTATTCAGTTGCATTTTCCCATATTTCAATAGGATTTTTCTTTGCATCAAAAAGGGTTTTTATAATATTATCTTCACATAACTCAAACAATTCCATCTGTAGTTCGCTAGGGGCCTTTGCGATATCAACTAGATATGGTTCTATGTTCTTCAAAGTCAGAAAACCATTCAGTATACTCTTCAATTAATGAATCCAAACAGCAATATTGTTGGGTTTTAGATTATTTCAAGTCAGTTCTCTCTGACTCCTAGTGTTCTTTAAATCAAAACAATGAACGACCCAACGTATATTGAAACAACAGGTTCACAATTTATTATCACCACTTTACAATTACTAATCAAAGTTTTATACGATTCTCCGCTCGGCGTTGATGCTTTGCAAACAAATAATATTCACCTTTTACTCCTTGAGATTCTCTTGACCCACGTTTTCCTCGGTTTCTGTTTGATTTGATTCCTTTTTCACCTTTCCGTATTCCTAATTCTATTTCTTCTTTTCCCTACTTTCCCTAATTCGTTTCCCTCTTTTCCTAAGCTCTGTTTCTTCGAACCTTAGCTGAGGCAAAATGCCGATTTTCTCTGATTTTCCCTTTCCTCATATACTCCTCGAAATCAGGATGACAAATGGTTATTGCCGAGCCAATCTTTCATTTGACATTTGCTCCTACGTATTTGCTTCGGCTGTCATCCATAATGTTCCAACGAATCCAGATAATTAATGGCCCTTCCGGTCTTCCTACACGCGCTATCTTCTCCTTGCTCTTTTCCAATTAATCAATGTGTCAAGTTAATGGCCCCAAATCTTCCTTCTGTTTGCTTTTCTTCTTGTTTACCCAGCTCGGGTTTCCTTTATCTCTCGGGTTCTCCATTGGCTCGGGTTTCCCATTAGCTCGGGTTTTCCATTAGCCAATTAATTAATTAATTAACGTTTTCTGTTTTCATACATTTGAATGTTTTTCGACCCTTCCTAACCATTTTCTGATAAATCCCTAATCATCATCTTGTTGACCATTAGATAATCTATACCTGCCCCGTTTTTCCCATTCGATTTCGATGATTTTTCCATTTATTGATTTTTCTCGGATTTCCGGATTCTTGCCTTTCGTAATTGCTTTTGGCATTTTCTAATACTGTTTCCATCACACTTTCCTTTACTATTGATTCTGTGCGCGATCCCGCTTTTATTTGTCTTTTTTCTTCGCTTACTTTCTATTTGAATTATTATCCTAAATTTTATTTAAATTTCAATTTTAATTTACAGACCTCAACAATATAATCTTGAAATGTTGCACTTCCAGATTTCTGCTCATTTAATACTTTTGCTAATTGCGGAAAATGCTCTTCAGAAATTTCCGATAAATAGAAAATAGTTTTGAAAAATAATAACTTTTTTCGAAAAGACTGAATATTTTGCCACATACCATAAATATGTTTTGTTTTACCTTGCAAAGAAATATTTAAATCATTCTGCTTTACCATAATATCACACAAAAATGCAGTATTTCTGCAAATATTTTCATCTAGTAATTCGCATTGTTGTTTTTGTTCCTCATAAAATTTTATAATTTGTTCTCGCAATGATATAACTTTCACTAAAACATGTCCTCTTGATAACCATCGAACTTTGCAATGATACGGCAAATCTACACTGTACATCGGATCATCATCTGACATAAGAAGGTTTCGAAATTGGCGATGTCGTGTTGCATTTGCTCTGATGAAATTGACAATTACAATAATTTTTTCTAGAGTATTGCTTAAAGAAGTGGATTTAGCACAAAGATTTTGTTGGTGCAATATGCAATGAAATGAGATTAATGATTTTAAATTTGCATTGTCCTTTTTAATAATGAAACGAAACCTTCTCTTTTCCCTTTCATGGAATGTTCACCATCAGTGCATACACTCACCAGATTATCAAGATTTAGTCCTGCTCCACGACATTTTTCTTTAAAATTATCATGGATATCAATTCCACAAGTTCTTCCGGTAAGTGTGCCCAAAGCCAGTAAGTTCCTCATAACATTGAAAATCTTCAGTTATAACACGAATAAAATATAATATTTGAGCCGAGTCAGTTTTATCAGTGGATTCATCCAGTGCTATTGAAAAATATACCTCCTTATTTTGAATTATTGTGCGAAGCTGTTCTGTCACATTATAAGCTAATTCGTGTTGTCGATCAGTTATGGTCCGTCTTGAAAGAACTAGTTGTTTATATTTATCAACTTTCTCAGGATCTAAGCATCCTACTGCTTCTACATCACTCACTGGTTTTCCACTTTTTCCAAGTATATACGCTATTTTTGCAGATTTTTGAGCTTCTCTTTCTAGTTGAACATATTTGTGGTCTTTGTGAGATAACTAATGCTCATTTGCATTGTATTTTTTTAATGTTGTTAGTACAGAATTGCATAGTAAACAAAACATTTTATCTTTTATAGAAATAAGATAATATTGGATTTCCCATTCTTCAATAAAGGATCTGTTTTCCTCATTCAGTTTTCTTTTAAGTTTTTTTGACATGGTTGATAACTTAAAATAAAAAGTGATATTCATACATATGTTGTTAATAAAAAGAATTATAATTAGATATAATTATCACAAATCAATTACTTGATGGTTAAATACACGGTAAATGCAAAATTTTAAACTAAATAATAATTATAACTCCAACCTATTACGAAATTAAACTAAATCATTTGCAGTTGCTCAGCAACTGTGTTTTACCGCAAAACGAGGACTACTGTGTTTATCTTATAGAAAAGTAACCGAAAAATATTTGAAAAATATTATTAGTATTAATAATTATTTCAAAAATTTTCACAAAAAGAATTTCAATTGTAATTTGTAATAAAATACAAACTATATGAAAAGGCCGCAGGTTTCCCCACGCCTGTTCTATACTATAGTATTAAAAAACTTTGAATAAAATTTAATTTAATTATGATATTATGATATTACAAAATGATATTTACTTATATAATCTTCTTCCCTTTATTTTCAATAAAATATACCAATATGCATATCAACAAAACTTAATCCCAATTCAATAATGTATAACGAAGTTTCAGAACATTTTACGGAAGTCAGGAAAGTTGAAGAAGCCATACAAAAGACTGATGGTTTCGAACAGTCATGATTACGCGAAAGAACAATTTAACAAAAATCAAAGTCTATTTGTAATTAGTTATCTCAATATTTTAACCTACACTTTTTTTGGGAAAACAATGGGAAAAATACTAGGGTTTATATGTTCTTTAATTTATCTATTTTTTACCATTATTGAGTCCAAACCAAGGGAAAAATGTTAACTTTTATTAATAATTATTATTAAGAAATTAAGTTAATTATTAATGTTGAATTTTCAAAGTTTATGAGTTTCTCGTTGTGATCATCTTTCAAAAGCCTTTTAATAATGGTGTCGTTTTTATATGACATTCTTTGATAATTTCTTTATGAAATTGTTCATAATTCTTTGAAATATTTGTGATGTGTTCGTTACACTGAACAGAAATTTTTAAAAAAATCATTTAAGTTTTCATAAGCTCCAAATGCGTTTCTTTTTCTTCGACCAATTGGCAATTCTGTTTACTTGCCTGTCGCTTTTATACCCATTTTTTAATTGATTTTACTTTGTCAAATTACTCTAGATCCAACTTCCCCGGGCTTCCTCTTGTCGCTCTAATTGCTTTGAGGAATTTGCTCGTCTCCTTTGACGGCTTGCCCCAATTTAATTTTAGTCGGCTGATTTGATTGCCTTTCATAATTTGATTGATAATTCGTGTTCTCTCACATCGCTCGGGTTTTCCATTGTCTTGGGTTTCCCATTAGCTCGGGTTCTCCATTAGTTAATTAATTTTTAATTAATTTTTGTTTTTTGTAATTTATTCCTTCTAGGGAGTTCCCATTGATTTTATTTTATTATAGTTGAACTCGTCTCCTTATTCAGCATCCGCCCATAGCAGTTTTCCCCGGAAAATATTCATTTTTAATTTTTTAATTATTTTAATTAATATTTTGTACTTTAAATTTTTATTGTGAATTTAGTGTTTTTATTGATTTTTCACTTCACTTTTGTACCTCTCTTGTTGAACCCCAACACTGACATAATTCACGAAATAAATGCGCATGCTTTTAGATAGTATTTTTATATCGCCTTAGCTTTATAGAGGATACCTAAATGATAAAAGATTGATAAATAAGTAAATTACATGGTGGAAGATCGTCATGACAAACGGGACGATCTATGGAAACTCAGAAAAGAAAGTGGAAGCAAAAAGAAATGAGAAATGAGAAAGAGGAATGAAGCGAAGAAATTAGACAAGGAAACAAAAACAAAAGTCAGTACTAAATAATAAGTACAAAGGAGAAAAGGAATTTCAAATTCCAGAAAACCAAAACATGGGAAAAAGGCCGTATCTTGACAGCCTGTCAAAGATAGCGGAATTGCCGGGAGAAGGCGGCTTAACAATAAAGGAAAAGGGGAAATATCTCGACATTTATTAGAGAAAAAATGGGAAATGAAGGAGAAAGAAAAATGGAAAATATTTGATTATCTCGAGTACCACAAATAAAACAAGCTATATAAAGAGAAACCGTTGACCGAGAAATTGACACAAAATTAGAAACAAAATATTAGACAAAATTTATTGGAGAACGAAATGGAAAACGAGTCGAGAGTCTACGGAAAAAGAAGATAAACTAACGGGGAAAATTAACGAAGAAATTGTGGGAGAAATTTTATAGAAGTCATTGAGACGAGTATTTATTGGAAAACGATTTGTTGGAGAATAATTGTTAGACAATAATTTTGTGAAGAATAATTGTTGGAGAAGATTTTCAGAAAAGAATTAATTGAGAAATACACGAAAAGAAGATAGATGAATATTTAAATAAAGTTGTCGAAGAAATTCAAAGAAAAAAACCAACTCAAAGTCCCAGTCGATAACCCAATCAGTAGTTAGTAATCTTTCAATCCGGTGTTGAACACGAGTGCTATTCTTGACTGAATGTTGCAATAAGCATTGTATAGTCACCGAGCGGAGTTTTGAATTGATTGTCAATGTAAAGTGAAAATTATTTGTGATTACCAATAAAGATTTCTGTTGTTAAGTGTTACTTGTGGGTCAGTCAAAGACACGCTTGGAGTCAGAGTAAGAAATTTAATTTTATGATCAACCCAATAACCCTACAGTTTCTTCAATAGTTCTTTCCTGTAGTTTATTAACAACGAGGATTAACAAGAATTTCAAAGTCAATCTATTTTCAATAAAAAAGAAACATAAACAGACTTATTGCACCTGCATTTAAAACAATGCGACATTTAATTTTCAATTCCTCATAAATATATTGAAAATGACATTAGAATATTACACCTAAATAATTATACAAAAGTCAGTGTAGAACTCCTAAGATACTTTGGGATCATTTCTCTTCGTAAATAATGTTAATTGGTAATAAAATATCAAATATGATTATTCTGTTGGATTTCTTTGGCATACTAAACTTGTGTGTCATTAATCATTAATAATATACATTAAAATTTTAATTTAAAATAATGATAAATTGTAATTATAAGTGTACTTAAATAATAGGTCAATTAACAGCGGTATGAAAACGTTATAAATATAATATAACATCTATAATAAATATATATCTTTTTAATAAATAGTTAGTTTTTTTATTAAAAATTATAAGATCTAGGTTCTAGAATCACGAAAGGTGAACTAAAAATGAAAAGAAATAAAATCGTGCTATTTTGAATATTAAATAGTTTCTATAAGTTTATTTTCTAATTAACTTTAGTTTCCAATTTAAGACTATTTGACTAATTTTTTTTATTTTTTATCTTTTTTCTTTTAAAAAATTCCTATATTTTATAAAAATGGCTCAATTTATGTGCAGAATAAAAAAAACAGATTTTTTAAATATTTTTTGGACAAATTGTTTGCAGTTCCTTTTTCAAAATTTAGTCATAAACGCATTTTGGTTGATAATAAAATGGGGTTACCTATTAATCTACATGGAAATGAATCACTCAATGTTAAACTAATTAATTATTTTTCAGTACATTTCGTTTTCTTTATCTATGTTGAACATGTATTTGTTCAGATGAAACGAGCTTTAGCATTTGATGAAATAGTTTTAGAAAAACAAATCAAATTTCGGAAATTTGACACAATTTTTTTAAAAAAATTAATTTTAATTAAAAGTAGTAAAAATAATAATTAATATTATGAGAATCTGATTAATTAAATTCATTAAAATTATGGTATAATCTTATTATAAGATATTTTAAAATAAACAAGATGTTTTAAAAATTGCAAATTACTGATTAAATGTATATTGATGTCTAAACCGATGTCTAAACAAACGAATAAACGAGAAATATCAACATTTGTATTTTCTCAAACTGCAATTCGTGCTAACAAGTTCAACACTTTATGAGGTGTTTCACGGCAGTAAATTAGAAATTTTGGAATTGTGAATACCAGAATACCATACAGTGTTTTGTTTGCAATACGTCGATGAAATTAATAAGAAATGGAACTAAAATTGATGGTTTCGTTAGGTCATTAATTATTATAAAGAAAATACTAATATTCTATAACAGAAGGTAATAGAAGTTATACAGATTTAAAAAAAGAACTTTTTCGAAGCTTTAAGTAAACAATCAATATCGCAAAGGAAACGAAGCTGCAAATAAATTATGCGTTTAAATAAAAATGTTAACAAAGTAGATTCTTAGAAACTATCTTAATGAGTAAGAACTACTTAAATTATTAATTTCCTATGCATTAAAAAAGAATGATATGAGTAAAGGTTTTAAATAAATGGATTCAAATCTTTTGAATAAATGAGAATAAGACTCAAGAAGCTTACGATTGGTGACCAAATCACATTGTGAAATAGGTAAAGGTCGTGAGAATGCCAAAATAATATCAAATAAAATATCAACCTTCCAATAATTATCAAATGAAAATAAGTCAACCAAAAAGAAACTACAATTATATCCAAAATGAAAATACTACCGGATAGTCTCGAAAGTAAGACCAGGTCTTACTTTCGAATTTTTATAGATTTCAACGCGAAATAAAGAAATCGAAAGTAAGACCGGTCTTACTTTCGAGTGGAGAATGATACCCCAACCCTTGTTATGCCCTCGTTAAATCAATAAAAATGTGAGGAAATTAAGACATAAAAATAAAATTGTAAAACAAAATACACTTTAACAGAACATAAATAAAGGTAAAACATAGAATATGAATTCATAGTGTTTTTAATGAAACATGATTTCATTTTTATTCACCAAAATCAACATACTCCTTCTCTTCCGATAATTCTTCTTCCACAACAAAACCATCGTCTGCTTCCACACCTATCAATTTTTGTTTAAGATTGTTATTAAACAAATCCCCGTTATAGTCTTGATTAACCCCAAAAATGCCACAACAAACAAATGGCTTTTGTATACTCTCGGTCTTTATTTGATCAACCGATTCAGATACCCATTTGAATATAATTTCCCATCAGGGTTTCTGCCTGTATCCCATTTTAGTGAAATTTGCATCCCCATTTGCCATCCATTCCGACCATCTTTCTCTATATTCGTTTTTAAAAATAAAATTAATAACAACATCAAGAGGCTGTAAAAATGCAGTTGTTTTTTCCGGAATTTCAATTGTTTTCACATTAAGTCGAGTGAAAAAAAAACTTCATTTGTTTTATGTGCACTAAACTTATCAAAAATAATTACAGCTTTCCTGTTTTGCCCAAAAATATTATCGCATGGAAAACAATTTTGGATCCACGTTTTCATTATTTCTGTTGTCATCGTTCCAGATTCAGATGTAATTACCATTAGATTTTTTGGAATAAAGCATTTGGGAACTTTACGCAATTTTTTAAGAATCACAAGAGTTCTATGAAGTTTTCCATTGGCTGAAATATTTAGCACGACTGAAAAACGTGTTTTGCAGTGCCCAGTTCCCTTTGCTTCGACATTTTTTTCACCTTTGGTAGTTATAGTCTTTGATGGCATAGTATCTATATAAATGGGTGTTTCATCCATATTATAAATATTACTTTCATCATACATTTGGCAAATTTTCACTTTTTCTAAATGGTTTGTAATTATTTTCTTTATCTCGGAATGACTTCGATTTTCCTGTTGTCCAATGCTTGTTATTTTACGATAGGATAGATTGTTTCTTCTAAAGAAATTATGAACCCAACATTGACTTAATACAAGCGACAAATTGTTTGCAGTTATATATTCCATTGCTTTTTGTCTCAAAAGGTACACGGAAACTGCTCGTTTGAAAACCATCCTTTCGAATTTAACATATTCAACCAAAGGTTTTTCCAATTCTGGAAATTCGGCTTTTCTTTCACATCCCACTTTCTTTAGTACATTTTTCCTGGTTACGCTCAAAAGAGTATCCTTCTGGTATAACCAATCACGCAACATTTTGGATGTTATATTGTTTTCACGTGCCGTCTTACTGATGTTTCCCTTGTTCACAATCAAGCGTTCAAGTATATCCAGCTTAAACTTAACTGTATATGATCGTCTTGTATTTGTCATATGGATATAAAAATTTTGGATATATAATGGATATATATATATATATATGGATATATAATTTTTTAATGGAAATCAATTTTATTTGTCTCGAAAGTAAGACCACTCGAAAGTAAGACCATGGTCTTACTTTCGAGTGGTCTTACTTTCGAGACTATCCGGTAATTCAATTATTTTTATCCATTGAATCGACCGAAACTTAATGAATTTGAACATCGATCAAAGTTCAGATGATAAGCATACTACACTATTGGAATGGTCTTGGCAGTCCACAGACTGAGAATATGTGGTATTACTTACAGATAAGAGTCGGATCGATGGATCTCAAAACTATTTCAGAGTTAAAAGAAGCAATATTACATGCCTGGCATAATCAGATATCTCCTGAATACTGTCAGGCTCTCTGCACCTCAATGCCTATAAAACTCAGGAATATTATTCGAAACCATGGATTTGCAACTTAATACTAAGAAAACATTTTCTTCATGCTCATTATATCGCGTTTAAGCTGATTATTTTTATATGTAAGGAGTTAAAACCAATATTTTCGCGTTTTCGCATGGATGTGTTTGCTTAATTCAGTTTGTTGCACTGTATTTAGCTTTCCTACTGATTTTGATTTTCAGACTTGTTCCAGACACTTTTTAAACATTTTATTTTTAAGGCATAATAATAACAATATAGATAAAACAATTCACTTACTAATTAATTAATATTTGTTATAATGTAAACCAACGGCGGATTTAAGAATGTGCCGACACTAGGCACTTTATAATAATTCTAGTGTAATTTGAATTTAAATAAAAAGAACATTGTATTATTTAATGATTTTAATTTATTTATATTTTTTTTCTAATTTTTTGATTTACAAATGTATTAATTATCTTTTCAAACTCAATTTTCTCTAAAACTTCGTGTTCGATGTGCATAATCGAAATGTCATTTAATTTTGTTTCTTTCATTTGTGAACGAAGATAGCTTTTTATTCTTTTTAAACAAGAAAAGTATCTTTCAGCAGAACAATTTGTTACTGCTAGTGACAGATAAATTCTGAAGATGATTTCCAAATTTCGAAAAACGTTATTATATTTTTTTATAAATAAAAAATTGTAATGATTTCCGATGCTTCTTTCATATTCAGATATATCACTTTTCTGTAAAAGCTGTTTAAAATGAAGAATTTCTTCCATTTTGTTTTTTTATAATTACATCGCTATCAATAGAACATATATTTTCAAGATATCCAAACTTTTCATTCAAAAAATTGTATGAATTTTACGCTTTTGTAATTCTTTTAGCAAAACATATATAGTTTTTATCAAATATATTCTTTTTAAATAATTCATTTGGACTATCTGTTATAATCTCATCTTCTTCGGATTCATCAAAATGCATTTTCCTTTTTTTAATTCTTTTCTGTTTATAACCAGAGCTAACCGAAATTGTCAAAGCTTTTTCTTGAAATCTAAAAAAATTTTCCTTCATTTCCAACAAGTAGTGTAATAACGAATCATATAGCTGAACAACAGTAAGCAGGTTCGTATTAGCGGCTTGTAATTTTTTATTTACACTGTCAAAACGTTCTAAAATAGTTTGCCAAATAGTGAGGAGCAGTGCCATTTTCTATTTTTTCAATTTTCTTAATAATCCGCCTGCTTCAGTACGAGTCAATACTTTTTCCAAATTTTCACTTTCAATTTCTTTAAGTACATCAATTATCTCTTTATAATTTTGAAACAAGGCTGTGCAGGCATCTGATCTAGCTGACCAACGAGTGTCAGATAAGGCCTTTGGTACTTTTTTGCTTGGCCCTAATTTTGCTTTCAATAGAGCCCACCGCTTTGTTGACCTACTAAAGAAAGAATAATTATTCTGAATTAATATGAAAAAATGCACCGCTTCTGTGCAACACTTAGCAGTACATTGACCAACTAAATTTATAGAATGGCAAGCACATGGAACAAAAATAGCTCGTGAATTTATTCCTAAAATTTTGGCGTTTAAGCAATTGCATATTATTTGCATTATCATATGACTGTCCCCTACAATCTGCCAAATTTATTTTGAATTTATCCAAAAACTTCAATATTACTTCAAACATTTCGTCAGCTTTATGACCAACATTGTCGAAAAAATTTAAAAAACGTTCCGGTATTTTGCCGTTATCAACATCAACATATCAATGATAATTGGTCAGTGTGAGAAATATCAGGTGTGGAATCAACAATTAGATAAATATTTTGCTTTTTTTATATCACTGATTATTTTATTTCTCACTTCTATTCCAATTATATTAATAAATTCATCACATATTGTTTTTGACATGTATCAAGTTTTTCCAGAACCACAGTTTCCATACTTCAGTATGTTCTCTTTCAAAAAGGAATCATATTCTGCAATCATTTCTAGTGACATCATAATTTTTCGTGGGATTCTAATAATTGTAAAATATTTTTCAGTCCGAGCATCCACCCTTTTTAGAAAAAGAACTATTATCTTGAAATAAATAGCAAGGAATGCAATGTAGAGCCATCAGACTCTGAATATGATAAATAATTTCGTTCATGAGTTTCTCCATTTTTTAATTTTTTCGAAAAATTTTGCACGTTCAAACAATGATATTTATCACCAAATAGTTTTTTTGATGTAAAAATCTACATTCTTGTTAAATTTGAAACCAAACATTACAACAAAATTAATCAAGGATTCGTCATTATTCCATTTACCTGGATCATTACTTATAGATATTATGGTACTGATGTTCGTATTTTCAATGTTTGTGGTAATTTCAGTAACATTAGTTGTTTTATTTAAGCTAGAATTGGAAATAATGTTTTGTGGGGACAAAGCTTGTGAAATAACAGTATTTTCTGTGGATGAAACTGGCACAATGAATGGTATTTTCTGTGGACAAGGATGGTACATTTTCTATTAAATTTTGGTTCTAAAATATTTTTACCACTAGCAGCTAAGCCAGAGCATATGTTAAAGTACGACTGTTTTTTCACTGATTGTTCAAAGATTTTTCTTTGTTTTGCCAATTTCTCTTTGGCCTTCTGACGATACTTCGCTCCACTTAATCTCTTCCTTCTGTCGCTCATTTCAATAGATGACTAAAACTTTATTTTAATTAAATAAGGTTAAAAAAATTTTCAAAATGAATTCTAAAACATAATTTGAAGAGAGAAAGCAAACTTATGTAAATATAACCACGAGAAAACTAAGATTAATCAGCAATAATTGACAAACAGTAGTTTTCCTTGATAAGTTACAAACAAAAGTAATTTCTTGAATACAATAACAACTTATGAATGCACAAGTAGACACAAACGCTTAAAATCATGTTTTTCTTATGTACCCACAATACCAAAACAAATGTATAAATGTCTAAGCCTACTAGAACAAAATATATTTGAATTTATTTTTTCAATTTTATATGGTGTTGTATTCATTTAAACATAAACATTTTTATATACACGCATATATATATATATATATATATATATATATATATATATATATATATGAATATGACATTATATAAAAATTTTCTATATATTCATTTTTAAAATATTCAATCCTAGAGAAACGAAAAATTATTTTTTTAAAAATTTGAATTTTATTTATTGGTTACATGCTAATTCTTTGCCGCCCTATGCATGTGCCTAGTGTGCCTATTTGTAAATCCAGGGTTGCAGTCAACCCTTTCTTATATGAACATCCTCTTATGTAAACAATTTCTTAATATGAACATTTTTAAAATTTGATAATATTAATTTGAAAAATATATTTTTAAAATATATGAATTTATTATGAACATGCTCAATTTTTATCTATGAACAAGAGCATCGATTTTTATTGACAACAAAAATTTAAAAAAATGATAATTACAAAAATTTCGAATTCAGATAAATTGTTTTTGAAATCTAATTTTTTGCATATATTAACAATTAGACTATTTTTATGCAACCAATTTAATTAGTCAAGTCCATGATATAATTCATATTTTTTATAGATATTTTTTTTCAAACCATGAAATCTGCAGGAAAGAAGTGAAAAAGACATGATTTGAGCATCGAAACAATAAAAAGATAATGGATAAAGCAGGCAGCAGCCATGTAAATCAGTGATCACTTGCAAGAATGTATAATGTCTCGTTAGGATGTATAAATGTCATATTAAAAATCAAGAAGATCATAGGTGATATGAAAATAAATTTATTACGAAGAAAACTTTATAAGATAGAGCAACTTGACCCAATACTGTTCAAGTGGTTTCAGAGGTCTAGAGGCACCGGTGCACTGTTGCAATCGAAAGCAATAAAAATTGCTGAGGAATTAAAAATTGACGGATTTTGTGCATCCTCTAGTTATTTGCATTTATTTATGAAACCCCACAAAATGAAATCGCGATTATTATCTGGGGTATCTGCCTTGGTAGGTAGTGACGTAATTTCGACATTTTTCAAAGAAAACGAGTCGTTAATTAAGCGATATAAAGACGAAAACATTTTTAATTGTGATGAATCTGCTTTTTTCTTTAAGTCGACACAATCAACGTCATTAGTTCTTACTGAAAATGATACTAAAACAGATTTCCAAAACAACGAATTACAATTTTGCTTTACTATAGTGCAACGGGAGAAAAACTTAAGCCTTTAATAATTAACAAAAACGAATATATTTTTCTGGATTTGATTTAAACAAGTTGGATATTGTTTACAAAGCGATTAAAAAATCATAGATGACTTTGAATATATTTGAGGAGTGGTTACGCCTTTTAAATCGAAAAATGAGGGCAAACAATAGGAAGATTTTGTGGGTTTTAGATAATGCGACCGTTCATCCGGTTGAAATTTCCTTGTCAAATATTGAATGTCTACCAAAAAATTCGACTAGTAAAACTCAGCCATTAGATCAAGGAATAATTCGCTCATTTAAATCCAAATATAGAAAATTGCTACTCGAAAAAATTATTTTGCATGAAGAATTGGATTACTTCGATCTTTTAGCCAAGATAAATTGACCACAGTGTGCAAATATGATACACCATTCATGGTCCGATGTTTCCATTGAAATATTAAACTATTAAAAATCATTAAACAACAATTGAAGCGGTTGAAGATGAATTATTGAAAATTGAAAACGATTTTCCAACTCAAGAAGAATCAATCGAAGAGGATTCTGCTGCATTTATTAACGGTGAATCCAATAAGTATGTTATCAAAGATCTTGATGCAATAAAGGAGGCAAATACACAGGAGGAAATTTTTTGTTATCCGACGACTAGCAAGGAAGTAATTATGGCAGTTGATCTTATCGAATCTTGGATGGTATATAATTCTTCGAAATCAGTTTGCATGTTAAAGCCAATAATTGAAGAGATACTACGTGAAAGACGACCTAGGAAATCTAAAATAACAGACTTTATGATTAAAAAATAATTGGCATAATTTTTAAATCTCTTCTTATATGAACATTATTTTTTTAAACTAAATGTTCATTTTAAAAAGGGTTGACTGTATTATATAATAATTGCAGTTGTTCTCAGATAAAATCAATAAATCGATAAAGTGTAATATAATTCTTAGACAAAATTTTCCAGGTATATTTGATGAAAAAAATTAAAAAATATTTCTGACAAATCAGCATTATTTTATTTCATTAGTTATTTTTATCTCCATAGTAACAAAATGTTAGGTTTCTATTTAATTAACAAAATTATAAATAAAAGTTATGACCAGTAATTTGTTTTAAAAATTGAATCAGACAGAATCTGTAGTGCAAACATCACAGCTTATAAGCATGCAGCAGACAGGTAGGGAGGTAAGGAAGGTGGAGGCAGGTAAGCACTCTAACAAGTTAACAAGTTCATAACGTTCATTCAACTGCTATGTAGGCAATATACAATTTTGTGTGAAGTAAATGAATTGTCAACATAATTATTGACATCAATTATGCTTTCATTTGATAATTAAATTGAATTCGGCAATCTACGTTATCTCATTCATTGATGGGTTTTTATCATTTTAGTAAAAAGAAAAAATAATTATTACTCATGCCCTGCTAAATGTTGTACGTGCATGGCACTTGTCTCATTTTCTGTCATTTCGTCTATTATTCAGGCCGGTCACATAATGCTGTTTTATCGAGCAGTTAATCATAATTTATTAATAAAAATTGTAATTATTTTATGCGTAATCGACCATATCAAATAGAAACTTTCACATCAATTTTTATATGATATTTTAAATGCGGTAATTTTCTAATAAATTTTGAAATAGTAATTTTACTGATATATTACGTACAAATATTTTTAGTATTTTCATTTTTTTACAAATCATTTTTTATTTTTTTGTTTGTTATTTTTATTGCTTAGAATAATAATAATTATTATTCTTATATTTATGTTGTGTTTTTAAACTTTTCAATTCATTGTCTACAAAGCAACACGAACCAGAATTCACCATTGCTATTTTTCTCCTATAAGTATTTCTACATTTCATGTCAATAATAGCCAAAATAATATAATACTATTCACCTTTGTATAATTATTATCTACGGTGTTTTGACATTTTTAAAGTATTCTAGTATTCAAGTCATTGCATTTTCTATTAACTTTAATAATTATTACATACATTTTGTACTTTACTAGAAATGAAGGTTTATGGCGATGTCAATAGTAATATTATATCAAAATGAGAAGTACAAAGTAAAAATAATATTTTCCCAAAAATGTATGATATTTGAATAACATATACTTTTGAGTAGCGTATTTTTTAAATAAATAACTGGAATCAAAATTTTTCCTTTTTAATCTATCAGATTCCTTCGAATAACATTTAATTTTGAATAAAAAATATATTTTTACTTGAAATGATTGAATTTTTAAAGATATCATTGAATAACATTGCCCCAAACTTTATTTATAATTAATTGTGCTCCACAGATACTTTTGACGCTCCAGCTGATAAATTAACAGGCATTTCTTACAAATCATCTTTCATTTAGGCTCGTTTGGCTATCAATGCTTTTTCTCATGAAATCTAATAACAATGAAAGAGTATGTTAAAGATGAGGAAGAAAGAAATCAAAATTTTGAGGAAATAAGTGATTCTGAAATAATTGGAAATAATTCAAAAATAATATTAAATAGCTAAAGATAATCATAAATTGGATGTGTAAATAGTTGATACTGTCATGAATATTTTTTTAAACAGGCTAATGAAGCTGGTTGTCATATAGTATATATGACATATACTCTGGAATATTTCTTATTGAAAATATATGGAAAAGATTTGTAAAGTTATTTCAGTATTAAAATTTTAAAAATGTCGGTTTTTGATTCGTGATATTGTTGGAGTGTTAAATTCAAAATTTCCAAATAATTAAAAAAGGGATATGGAAAATTCAAAATCAAGAAATCATTGAATTAAAATTTGAAAAAAACGGGTCAGGTGCAAATGAGATGATGGGGAAGATCATGATGAGAACGGATTTATCAGATTAGGTTCAGAAAGGATCGAAATGCAAGAAAACATACAAAAACAGAAAATTGTTAATTAATTAATTAAGGGAATCCCGAGCTTAGGAAACAGAAAGAGAAGTAAATAAAGGCGAAGTTGGAAAACCATTATCATGTCAGCATGAGCAATGAGAAAACGGAAAAAGATTACCACAAGGAAGACACAACGTGGAACAATTAATTATGAAAAAGGTCACGAGGGAAGGGATGTCATATAAAGAAACTCCATTAATCAATGCAATTATTTTAACAATATAAAGGAATTCAAATTTAGAAACAATCGGCATTTTTCCCCAGACAAGGACGAACAAAATGAGATTAGGAAAAGGAAAATTGTTGAAATTAGAACATACACAAGGAGGTGATTATTATTGTAGAACGTGCAGAACTAAAGCGGTCACATTTGAATCTTTTTGAATAGTCAGAATAGACATTTTTTTGTGATATTCGGAGTTTTGTAAAGTGTAGATTAAACAAATTTGAATACAAATATACGTTGAGTATTGTTTGTACAATTGTGTTTACAGAACACATGGAGTCAGAAGCACCGACTTTAATATTTATTTATTTGAAAACTTAACAATATAAAAAATTTGATTATTTATAAAACTTTTTATTTGTTCTAAGATCCCCTTAGTTTAAAACTGGTCTTATCCCTCATTATATCATATAAATATTAAACCGATTATATATCGAAATTGATTTTTAAAAATATTTTTAATTTGTTTAAATAATTATATTTCGCGGGACCAATCAACAACGAAAGAAGTATATTGAAAAGAAAGATTAGGACCTATTTTAGGTTAAAATTTGTCTACTTATTAACATTTCGGAAAGAATCCTACACATTAATTTTAATTACGTTTTTGACGTGTTATTATAATAATTTAAAAGTGTCTTTTCTATTTTCATTACTTTTGGAAATCTCATTTAATTTTACAGTAGAATTGTCGGATAATCCATCTTAACCCAAATATTAAATAAATTAGAATTAACTAAAAATGTTCAAATTATTTATTGATAAAATCAATAATCAAAATCTGCTCTTTTGAACTTATTCTTTTTTTCGCTGCGTTATCACTCTAGCGTCCGAATAACATTAAACCCACACCATTTGACTTTTCTTGTTGCTCAATATAAAAAATACTTTCATTTTTCATTATGAAAAATAATTTTCTCATTTTTATCAACTAAATCAACGTTATCCATGCCTGTATATTTCTATACGCAATCGTTCTTTAACATCATTGTCATATAACTCGTCTATGCAAGGTATTTCCTTCAGCAAAGGAAGTAGTTCTCTTCATTCACAGAAGTTTGTTCTGCAAGCAATATTCTTCAAGATTTGGAAATAGTTAATATCTTTAGACTTTAATAACATCTTTAATAACAATAAATAATAATTTAATAAATAATTTAATAACATCTTTTATATTAATTTTTTTCAGTTCTATCAGCAAACTATGTCCTTTTTTTATTGAGGTAATCAACGAAGTTAAAAACATACATCAATATTTCTTCTTTAAAGTTTCTAGGACACCTTGATTCTTTGGCTGACAAAGTGATGTAACGTATGGAGGGAGTTAAACGATCACAAGTTCATCAATTTCAAGCTCATTCTCCCCAGGGTGGGTTGATATATTATTTATAAGAATAATAGTGTTTCTTGGTAAATTTTTTGACTCTAAGAATTTCTCAACAGAAGGAACAAATTCAAAAAAAAACCAAAATCTCTGAATTGATTCTGGCATTTTTTTGGTTCCTATCATCCACTTCCAATCAATACTAATGTCAAATGTGGTTGCCTAATGCGTTATTATAAGCCAAAATCGTCACTTTCTTTACTTCTTTTATATCCCGATGCAGAAGTTTATGCAAATGCTTTATTTGGTAAATGTATAAAAAATAATTGATTAATTTATGCTATGTTGTCTATTTTAAATAAGTAAATATTAATTAGGTTATTTTTTGCATTTAAACAATTTTATTCTGATTTTGGATAAACCGAATGTCGAATAGTCGAATAATCTACGTTTTACTGTATTTCTATTTTCTATATTATTTAAATAATGAATTATAAAATTTCTTTTCAATTTATTAATTAATTATCTTTACGATAAAACTTTGATTTGTGGAATTATTTATAAAACATAATTCAAATAAACAATTAAGTCTTTATTAATTGAAAACTTCTCAACTTAAAATAGGTACTGTTCACTAGAATGCGAAATTTAACTAAGCTTCTTGTTTAAATCTTTCTTTTTTTTCTTGTTGTTCGTTTGATATGATTACACTATATATAATTATTTAATCAAATTAATATATTTTTTTAAAAATAAATTTAATAAATAAATTTATTCATATTTCTAATATCAATAAATTTTATATATCTCCCTAATTTTCGAAATTTTTAAATTTTAATTATACAATATAAATTTTTATAAATGTTATCGTAAAATGTTGGTAGCGGAATTATTTATAAAAACCATCCAAATTAATAGGTTCGAGAATCATTATTATCCAGGAAATTTTGAAACTATAAGAAAATAATGAATTTTATAAAATAATAAAGAGGAATAAATATGTTTTAAGAAACTAAATCTACATTGGTAAAAATTGGTTTATTTTAACAAAATAGTAACAATAATGGATCTATTGTATTTTGTCAAGTTGTTTTGATTTCTAGTCATTTTCTTTAATTTTGATATAAAAATTATAAACCAACCATTAAACAATTAATTGAAGTTGTTTTTATACTTTTCAAAAGATATCTGTTGCACTGTTTTGATCATTTTATCTTTTAAACTTTAAAATGAGTTAAATGTTTTTCTATATTTTCTATTGTCATATGATCATCAAGCTCTATCAAAACACCATCATTAATCTCAGCATCACTATCATATTACTTTTCCACAATCATATCTTCCTCATCTTCAGTGGAATTCTCTTCATCAACAGCAACATGTTTTTGGTAGAAAAACTTTATCACTGCTAAATGTAATGCATGTTATAAACATAATACCGATTTAACCGGACTTTCTCTATTATATTTTCTCATAATTGCAGCATCATCGTTGATTGAACAGAGAACATGCTGATCAAGATCTACGCTGAACTCATCTAATCGGTTTCTTACTATGTTCTGAATTTTTTTGCATCACATATTCCAGTGATTCTTGCTAAACCAAGATTGTAATTTTCATTGTCATCATACAAGATAATATTGCAATATCTTCTTTTTTGTTACTAGTCCATTTGTCAACAGACAGCGAAAATGGTTTTCCAATAGAAAGTTTTGAACGTAGTTCTACAGCTTCAATTTTTATTTGTTCATAGTATCGTTTTACTTATTCAATCGTTCCTGTTGAATTTTTTGGCAGCTTGTATCCATGTATCCATGTTTGCCGAATGAAAGAAGAATTTGTCACGATATAATAAGAGAAGCCATCTAAAGCAATTAGTTTAGCCTCTACGATATTTATTTTGTATGTAATATGTTTTATGATATGTTTTACTTATTATTTTATTATAAGAACTATTTTTTCCAATTTCACCACTGATTTTTTTCCATTGAATTTATAGTTTTCAAGCTATTTTTATTATTTTATGTCAGTGAGCACTTTTATCTCTTGCTTATTTATTTTTTAAAATTACTCCATTACTGGAATATTTTTATTGGTGAATGATAAATTTAAAAAGGGCCCAATTTACCGGTATATGGTAAAGGGTTTTACCAGAAGAGGCAGGGCCTGTTCAGAGTTAGAGATTTCGGTGATTTTTACCGAGCCCCCTCAGTTTCATATTTTAAAAGTTATTAGTAGCTAGGGAAAGTTTTTGAAACCAAATGTAACGTTTTTTACAAGTCGGATGTTAAAGTAGGTCTTTCCCTACATTAACGTCTCGCTCGTTAAGGTTAAAAATAAAAATGATGATGAATTAAAGAAATATTGCAACGATCTTCATCTATTTCTTCAAGATGGCGAAAATGCTGATATTGATGGTTACAATTTATTTCATGAGTTAAAATTTTTGTCACAAATTATTCAAGAAAATACAACTCCATTAGATTGCCTGAAACAAATACGCAAAGATAATATAGACGATGTATATCCCAATACATATATAGCATTGAGAATTATTCTAACAACATCTGTTTCAGTAGCTTCCGCCGAAAGCAGTTTTTTCAAATTAAAGTTAATTAAAAATTATCTAAGATCAACCATGCAACAAGATATGTTAGAAGGGGTGGCTATGTTGTCAATAGAGCTGGAGGTAACAAAACAGATAAATTTTGATGATATTATCGAGGAGTTAGCAGTAAAAAAAGTTTTTACGAAATAAGAATAAAAAAATATTGTTTATGTATGTATATTATTTGATATATTGAAAAAATAAATATTTCATTAAATAAATTGATAAAATTATTTTTATGTATTTGTTCCTTTTGGGGAAGGGGCCCTGCAAAACTCACAGTCGGCCCTGGGTAAAGGCTATATTAGGGTTTTTATTAACTCAGTTTGTTTAATTAACCAATTAATATGATATATATATATATATATAAAGTTTTTAATTTAAAGATTAGAATATCTTAGAATTACTTACATTAATATAGTATTTTCTTTCAATCTTTTCTAACAGATACTTTAATCGCATCATATTCCATCAAACTCTTTATTAATTTGCCAATTGCGTTGTTTCAATAAAATATTTTTTTCGAAATATTGTTTTTTAATAGTTTTTGCATTATAATTTTCGATTTACGTTTGATCATATTAAAAACATAATTTATTGTTTGTTTTTACTTCAAAAAAATCTTTTGTAGATGTCATCTTAGTTTTGGAGTTGTAATTGACGGTTGAACTGTATTCCGTCGTATAGCATTAAATAACTCATTTCTTGACTCCAATTATGATTCCCTTGCGAAGTAGATCCATTTGCAATTTAACCAACAAATAAGTGTGGGCAAATGCACAATAAAGTATGTCGTGAATTCATTGATGGGTAATGGGTAACCATTGGGTAACCAATGGGCAATCATTGAATTGATGGGTAACTCAGACAAGAAAATCTACTAGCTATTAGATGTCTTACATCATTTTCAGCTGAAATACTTGAAATTAAATGGTTACCTTTGATCACACCGGGTTACTCAATTTGAAATAATTTATTCCTTTTTCCGTCTTATAAATTCAAATTTAAACTTGTACATACATTTAAATACCAATCATAAACCAAAGCTATAGTCGAACAGTAGTTCCAATAAACTTCTCCTCAATGTCTTTCAATTATTAAATGGAATATGTACTGGATTTCCAGAAAATATGTTGACAATTTTCTTCACTAAATCTTCATTTTTTGTGCTCTTACTTATTTAAGTGCGTTAATGACAAATGATCAATATTTTTAAACATTCAAACCTTTGCCATAACCTTTTGCAGGAACCTTGATGAACTGAACACTTGAAGAAATTTGTTATTTCTTTTAATAATGCTTCATATGAAAAATAATTAAGATAAGTTTAATTTATAAGATTAAAATTTTAGTCATATATTAAATGCAGTTTAATTTTTTTAATTAAGAAAAAATTAATTTAAAAACGTTCACAACTTTAAAAATCTATGGAATTTTTTATAAATTTTTATTTAGATGAAATATGGCATAGTGATCTTGATTTTTTGTGGGATATCGACAGTTGGCATTTGGATTTCACTAACAATGAACGATGGAGAACTACATGGTTGATGAAGCCTCAGTATTTCAATCTCATATTTTGTCTACTATGTTTAATATTGAAATATCCTAATGTTTTCTGGGCATGTCACAAAGGATTTTCATTCACATTCTCGTTTCTTTTGACGCTCATAAGTCTTCATGTAATCATTGATTATAGCACCACTTGTGTACTTATTCGAGTTGCATCGAACCCAGAATTTGTTGGCGAGAAATTAAAGATAACATTTTTGTCGCCAATATGCTTGATGTTGCTCTCAATATTAGGATCAAGTGTTTTATTACTAACTTTTTGGTGCGTATTTGAGTTCGGATTTCATCAATTTCTCGATAATTTATCACGTTATCGGCATCTGATGTTGATGCAGTGCGATGGATCTCACGATGGAAGCAATATGTCTGACATAACATGCTGTAAAAGAAAAGATCTTTATTTACGAGGTTATCTTCCACATTTTGGTGCTATGTTTGGATGTGCTATTGGATTCAGTATGAAGACTCCTCTCTTTTATGCCAGTATTAGTGTCATTTATCATCATACAAGTGATCCTTTAATGTTTTTAAATCTACTTTTGGCAATCGTATTTATATGTGTATGGTTCATAGCATGGTTCGGTTTTACTCTAAAACCAAATTGGAGATTCATTGTAAGTTGATTAATATATAAAATTATAACTAATTATTTGCTATTTTCTATTATGTACAGGATTGCCAGAATACGGATTATATGGTATAATTTTTATTTACATTTTTTGAGGTCTCAAATATTACTATTTGAAATCCGAACTTGGTGGTGATTCTTAAATAGATAATAAATAAGGCTTGAAGTCTCTAAAATTCTATTAAAATAACAAATATTTACTTTATAATACAAATCTCCACTGATCAAATCACAATCGATAATCAAAATTTTTTAATATGATGAAAGTCTTTAAACAGATAAAAATTCAGTGTTCAGATGTGTTATAAAAATGTTGAGGATACCTAAATAATAATTTATAAAGAAATAAATAAAATTACCTGGGGGAAGATCGCCATGACAAACGGGACGATCTATAGAAACTCAGAAAAGAAAACGGAAGTGAAAAGAAATTAAAAATGAGAAAGAGAAAGGAAATAAAAGTGATCAAACAGGAAAATAAAAATTAAGGTCAGTAGTAATTAATTAGTACAAAAAGGAAAAGGAATTTTGAAATCGGGGAAAAAGGAAAACAACAATATCCTTATCTCGACAGCTTGCCAGTGATAATAGAATTGATGGGAGAAGGCGGCCAAACAAGAAAGGAAAAAGGGAAAAACAACTTGACAGCTGTCAGAGATAAAAATGGGACAGTCGGGGAAAGCAGGAGAAGGAAAGTGGAAAAACACTTGATTATCTGGAGTGCCACAAGAGAAGCGAACTATATAAGGGAAAACTGGTGAACATGAAAGGACAACAAAATTAGAAGGAAAATTAGAGACAAAGTGACGCGAAATTGAAAACGATTTGAGATACGATTTGAGATACGACTTGAGAGACGATTTGAGAAATAAAATTATTGGAGAAAATTAGACGTTGGACGAAACGTTGTTGGACAAACGATTGTCAAAAATAATTGTAAAGGAAATAATTGTGGAAAATAATTATTGGAGAAGAGTTGAAGAAAAGAATTAGTTGAATAAATAAACGAAAAGAAGTTATTGATTATTTGAATAAAGTTGTGAAGAAAGTCAAAGAAAACAACCAGCTCAAAATCCCAGTTTAGAAACCAATCAGTAATTTGTCCAATCAGTAATTTTAATCCGGTGTTATACATAAGTGCTATTCCTCACCGAGTGTTGCAATAAGCATTGTATAGTCACCAAGTAGAGTGTTGAATTCATTGTCAGTGTCAAGTGAAAGTTTATTTGTGATTATCAATAAAGATTTCTGTTGTCAAGTGTTATTTGTGAATTATATAAAGACACGCTTGGAGTCAGAGTAACATTTAAAATTTATCACCAACTCAATAACCCAACATAAATATGAATGCGTTTGTATACCTTATTGTGTTCGTAATGCAAGGGATTTTTATAAATCCTTGTGTTTCTGATTTTGGTTTTAGAGACTGAACAAGATTACCTTGAGTCAATCTATGATATTTTTTAACGCTAAGGTTTAAAATAATTTTGTGGTGGTTTGATCTAAAATTCGATGTGCCCATTTTACCCATGTCAAATAAAAAACACTTAAATTAATTTCGCTTATATTTGTTCTGCCATTTTAAACACTTATTTCATTTCTGCTGATTTCGATATTAATAAATTTAACCATATTTTTTAATAATAAATTGTTTCATAATAATAAATAAAAATCGTTAATAATAAATTGATCATAAATATAAAATTGTTTATCAATACCAAAATATAATAAATTGACTGTCTCAATAAATAAATTGTTAAAATGTCAAATCACGTCAATAAATTGTCTATCATATAAAATGTCATATAATTGATGTTGGGTTTGGATTAGATTGATGTTGAATTGATAAGGTTGAATGACTGATTTGATTAGATCCTCACAAAGTACTATAAGATGATATTCTTGGTTAGATATATTGTTAATGTTTGATGTTGAGATTTTGGGGTGGTGATGACTTGTACGTTGATGGTTATTCCGAGTATATATTAACTCGATATTTATTTGACCCTGTCCTATAGTATTTAGATAGGAGGAATGTGCCAATGGGTCTCATCATCAAAAACATTTACGATTATTGTTATCCCTTAAAATCGATAGGCAATGAAAAAATTATCCTTTAAAACTGGTGTTTCCTTTTTAGTATATTTTATTCTCAAAAATAAGTGAAACTAATATAGAGCCAAATCCTGAAATAACTTTATGTATTATATATATATTTTCAAAATTTGCATGTTTAAATTATTTTCAAAAATTTCATTTTATTAGGATTTTATCGAAATTAATTTTTTTGTTATATTCGAGATATTCGACTCTTAATAATTAAAAATTAGAGAAAACAAAAACTTTCGAGGATATTTTAATGCATTTATGGTTTTTGTGACATTTAGTTCATGATATTATTTTACACAATTGAGTCTAGCTCTTATATACAGGAGGTCCCTCAAAGTATGATTTTATACAAATACGACCTTTAACTGCTGATATTTCAACGATAAATAACCTTTAACCCAATTAACCTTCTTTGATATTAAACGATTTTCTCACCGCATTCAATATATGATTAATTAAACATTGAAATAAAGTTATTTTGATAGATTTGTGGGAAATACTTACTGCCGGATTCCAAAACCTTTTCTAGCATTTATTATCAAATTGGAAATTTCCTTAACTGCGATCCTAATTTGAAACAGCAATTATCTATTTGAACTACAGGAAAAACCTATTCGTTGTTTAGCTAAAATATATCAAGAAAAATATTAATAATTAAATCATGCAGTTTCCCAGAATACCCAAAATTATTTTATGTTTATATGATAAAAATTATTGATAAAATTTGTTATTTTGTTTTATTAATAATTTTCTTCCATATTTATTTAGTGTCATAATATACACTAGCATATATCTACTCTACACAGAAGCACTCCAGTTGTATCAACACTTTTTTGTTGACTCTACTGGGCTTTACAATTTTCTTAAGTACATGATATTTATAGTTTATAAATATTTTCAATTTACAAATGTTTTAAGTACTTAACAGTCCTCAAATTTGTAAATTCTAGATTCTAAACATCTAGATTCTAAAATATTTTAAGGGTGTTTATTAGAGTTACCGTTTTTGTCGGTATTCCTATTGTTTACGATATCCATAGTAATACAAAATAATTAAAGATAATTTATTTCAAAACAACGTTAGTTAACGCTAATTAAACAAAATCTCTTTAAAGAAGATACTATTATTAATTACTATTAATTAATTACATTATTAATTACATACTATTAATTAATTTCTTTTAAAATTTTATCTCAAATGGTGAAACTTTTGCGTGTAGCAGTTTTATCTCGGCTGTTAAGAAATATTTGAGTAAGCTCAAATACGAGAATTACGAAGTGGTAGAAAACCTACTCGAAGAAATATTTTATAATTTCATTACTTATTAGATTAACAACATTTATTGTAGATAAGGTTTTCAGAAAGTAATTTATTGTTACAAATAATAAATTAATAATCTGATGCAATAGTATAAAAAATATTGAATAATTCATATGAACATGAAAAATAAAATGAAAATCTGTTTATTGTTAATAAGTTGGGTGAGTTTCAATCGTTCTCTCCTATTAGTAGCGAGATGCGTTTATTATATGTTTTCTTATCTCGCTAAATTGTGTCAATAAATCTGAGAATATTCTCAAATCTACTCATTTTTGATTTTTCATCTAATGGAAAAAACAGCCAAAACTTATATTAGACGACTTTTGTCATTAATATTAATTTATTAATTTCATTATTTAATTTATCAATCAGAACAATATCATGTATTTCTCTTTCTATTGATAATGGGAAATTTATCGTTTTTTAGAGTAATGATAATAATTAGAGACGTGTCTCTCTTTTATGACCATTATGCAAAATAATATTTTTGTGACTTGAATTTTTTTCTAAGATAAAGAAATGAAAAGAATGATGTAACTATTAGAATTAGAATCCCTTTGTTTATATTTTTAATTGTTTTCTACACTATATTTGAAAATTTGTTTGTGTTTTTCAGATAATTTTTTTAATTTTTTATTATGATCAAAAATTAATTTGCATTGAAAAAAAAATTTTGTTCGGTGAAATTAAATATTACAAATTATTGAGCTGACTCCAAGCGTGTGTTTTCTGATAACAATAACAGCAAATTTTACGATTGTACGATCACTATGATACCAAATATTCAGGATTAAGACCAATTATTATCAAGTGCTTATTATAAAGTTTCGCGAAGAATAGCACTTTTGATATCAAGTTTGAATACACGAACTCAACTACCGCTGCTGAACTGATAATTGGTAAATCGATCTGGTTGCCTTATCGCTGCGACTCAGATGCTTTAAGATTCTTTATTATTAGTTTGATATACACTACTGGTATCAATTTGGTAGTCAAGACTCTTTCTATTGATTCCAATTTTCAACTTCCTCAATTCTAATTTTTTTGTGAATTCTAAGTTTCGATTTGTAGTTTTATTTAATTTGCGTTTCATACGTGTTATAATCTGCCATTTGCTGGCACTTTCAAGTAATCTCTGAATTTTCCATTTACTTCTACTATCCCGGGTAACTATCGACATATGCCTTCTTATTTTTCAGACTTTCGAGGTGGTCCATTCGTTATAGCAATTCCTTTTTCTAATTTGCTTTTGTTTGTGTTTTATATTTTCAATTTGTACTTGTTAATTAAGAACGACCTTGTCGTATTTCATTGTTTGATTTTATTAATTTTCTTATTTTCCTATCATTTTTCATTTCTCACTTGTTCTGCTTCTGAAAATTCTGGAGCAACATACCCTTTATTCTATGCCTTTCCCCCTCATTTTGCTTTCCTTAATAATTATTTAACTTTATTATCCAGGTATCCTCAACAATGAAAATAAATAAAATATTAAAAAAAGAAAACAGATTAAAGGTGGTGACCAAGAATATAAAAGATAATGTGCAAACCCCTCAATGCCACAGTTTACTCATTAACCCTTTAGCGTACTGGGGTCAATTTATGAGCTATAATTATTAAGACTATGTCAATGATAAAATAGCATATATTACCATTAAACTCATTGTTGAAATTTTTAAACTAATATTTTACATTTAAGTAATTAATTTATATTTTCATATATTTGAAATAAAAACATTAAATGCAAATATTGATAACAAATTCGAAATTGATAACAAATCTGCAAAATCTTGCATTTTAATAACAAAATAACAAGTATTTTTAATTGCATGTTTTAGCAAAATTTAATTAAATTTATAAATTAATTATTGGGTTATATCCTTTTTCTTATTATTATTTACCAATTATCAACCAATTATTTTATTGCAATTAAAATGGAGTAAAATTTCTCATCAACTAAACAAAATAGAAATTATTTCAAAATTGTTTTAATGAATCACCAATATTGTTGTTTGAATATTTGATTCTCCAAGGAATATTTTTATAAATGCCTATAATCTAGTTCGAACATATAATTAATTATTAATATCAGATGAAACAAGAAGTTATTATTTAATTTCACAAAATAGTAAATGTTTCCATATACTACTAATATTAAATAAGTAAACTATTAATTCAGTTTTTACTAAATTTATTTTTTTAGCTTCCAAGTTGTACAAAAGCGATTTCCGATATATCCTCAACAACTATTGCAAATAGCATGACAACAGGAGTTCCTGGACAGAGTATGCATTCAAGGGATTTGGGGAGAGGTGATCAAGCTAATCAAGTGTATTCTTGTTATCATGGAATGAAATCCAGATTAGTAATGGATGAAAGATTGAGAAATCCCGATTGTTACAGCGAAGAAAATGATTTACCAAGTATGGGAATTTTTGATTTGATTTCTATACATGATGACTTCATTTCAATTATTACTTGTGCTAAATCAATCGAAATTTCACTGAATTATTTGTATTGAGTGTTACAATTGGAATCTTATTGTTAAAACTGGTAGATTGATAACCCTATGAGAGTAGTGCATTGAGAGTAGTGCATTGATATAAGATTTTTATTTCATCCATCCCGATGCTTGGTCGTTGCGACTTGTCTTGAATGTCCTCGGAAATGGAGATGATTAATAAAAAATGGAAACCTTATAAATGGGGTTAAATTTTGTAAGATTAAAAACCTCCAAACAAATTATAGTTCACGTGTTTATAAGGACTGATAAAATACTTATAAAATTATAAACATTTTCGTGAATATATTAAAATGCATTAATAAGATTAAGTAGCAATACGCGAAATATCTATTAATGAAAAGCAAATAATATATATAAATCCTCAGAGTTGGAAACCCTAAAAGCTAGAAAATTAAAATGTGTACAATAATAATTTATAATAAAAACCGCAATAAAATGAAACTCCTGAGACCTGTAATGGAATCATGTTTTAAATTTTTAAAACTTCAATAAGATGGAATTTCTTAGATAATTTAAAATGACTATCAAAGTTTGTCGTTATTGATTTTATTTGTTATATTATACATGGTTGCAAATGTTAAATTACATTTTGTTTTATTACTTTAAAATAAATAACTTATATAAATAAGGTGACCAGACGTCCCGCTTTTGGCGGGGCAATCCCGATTTTTCACGATTTATCCTGCGTCCCGCAACGTTTTTCAGAAGTCCTGACTTTTAGAATTAAGTTAAATTTTATGGACGCTAATTAAACAAATAGATATTACAAATTTGCTACTTACCATAGAAAATTAAGGTAAGTAATTTATTTATATATTTTATAAATACATAAATTTTCTTAAGCTTTTCCTAATCTTAAAATAAATTTTAGAAAGAAATATAAAAATAAAATTTTGCAAATATTTTAAGTTAATCAAACTAATAATATGTCAAGGAATAAAATATTATACAATTTTTTATATTTATAAATTGTGCTTATGTTAAAAATCAAAAAATATTACCATATTATTTTTATTCTATATGAAAAATTTTTGTTGATACCCCCCTCCTTCAAAGTTGTCCCGCTTTGCCCATCTAAAAATCTGGTCACCTTATATATAAATCATGATGAAACGTAACTTTAAAAGAAAAGCATGAGGTAGTTTTTTGATTAAAGAAAATAAAATGTCTGTAACTTTTTTTGTGTGCGGAAAAACTCATATAATATTTTGAAGGATAAGTATTATAATGAAAAAATACTTGTTAGGAAATGAAAATATTCATAGTGAAGGAGTAAAAAGCAAGATGAGGATAGTTTAAACAAAGCATACTTCAGCCATTAGATGAAAATGTTATTTTAACAAATAAGTTGAATTATATGAAGTTGTTGCTCAAATAATTACTTTTTCAATGAAAAATTCCAACAATGTCTATTATTTGAATCGTTTTTCTAATATTTTAGAAATACATTTGTCATAAAGGAGGCATTCAAAATTATAAAGCCACAAACCATTATTTGTTTATTAAATTGTGAGTTTTAAATGCAACCTTCGCTTAATATTGAGGACACTAGTATTGTTAGACTGTTTGGGTCGAGTATTAATTGTATCCATTAAAATTAACTAAAGATTCGAATTCAAATATTTATTGTTATTCAAAATATTCAAACAAAAGGATTATTTTACGCTAACAATATCTTGAGTAAGATAACATCATTCTACAAGCATTCTATTAATTTAAATTATATAATTATATTATAATTATATTTACATTTAAATTATTAATATCATATTTACAATTATTACTTACATTCTATACTTATTAAATTCTAAATTAATTAATATACAATATTTAAATGAGTTAATTTATGAAGTTAAGCTTTTTTTAACTTATTCCTTACAACT
Organism: Schmidtea polychroa; assembly: GCA_959609185.1. Taxonomy (NCBI): domain Eukaryota; kingdom Metazoa; phylum Platyhelminthes; order Tricladida; family Dugesiidae; genus Schmidtea; species Schmidtea polychroa. Next base: position 66,234 of record CAUHTR010000120.1, read on the forward strand.
ATTATTGAGGATGATTTAGAAATTAAAAATAATATTGTGTTTATTTATGGTAACAATTATATCCATCAAAACAACTTTATTGAAATTGGTAGATTTATTTCTATTCTCTAATCAAAAGGAAGAAATTTCTATTGAGGAATCGAACAAAGATACATATCCAGAATAATACCCTAATTATACTCAACTAGCACCCACTAAACTGGATGTTGTATAAGCTTTTAAAAATATTGAAAATTATGCTAAATATAATGAGGATAATAAAATTTTTTTAAAGGTTAATGAATTGAAATCTTTTATAATTATTAGGGTTAATGGCTTCAGAAGTAGATAATCTGAAATTACAGAATTTATGACTAAAGTTTCACTCTCATAGTTATGTTTTATTCACTTTTATAACCTATTTTCTGAAAGTATTTGCTCAATCATGGATTAATGTAATTTTTATCAATGAATACAGATTTCAACGTATAGAGTTCTTTTTATTGACAACAAATATATTTACAAGTTTATATATATATATATATATATATATATATATATATATATATATATATATATATATATATATATATATATATATATATATATATATATATATATATATATATATATATATAGAGAGAGAGAGAGAGAGAGAGAGAGAGAGAGAGAGATTTATTTTAACATTATATTTTACATTAGATTTATTTTAATATAGAGTTCTTAGAAATTGAAATTTCTTTACTTACACATCTGATATTATTTACAGTTTAATTCACTACCTCAATACGCCCTTGCATTTTTGATTGCACATTGAATATTATACTAATTGTTCTTTTATTTACGAAATTAATTATTCAACTTTAGAACTAAAATATTGTAACTAGTATTTATTAATTAGCATCATGTGTTATTTATACCTATCTGTATTACATAACAAATGTTGCATTTTTTATTGTTATGTGGAAATTTTATTAGTAAATTTTAGTAAAAGTATTTCACGCTTAGAAATATGTTTTAATGAGTTTGAATATTCTGTTTCCTTTAGGAAATCCGGTCTGCACCATTATATACATTGTAAGAGAAAAACTATTTAATATGATTGTTTTTGAGCTTAAGATTAAAAACTTCTAAATGAATTTTAATAAATTTGTTAAATTTTGAAATTAAATAACAAATATTTTACAAATTATTTTTAAAATGCGTTGAATTCTTCTAAAACGCATTCAGATAATCCTGCAAGTAACAATTACGTCTATTTACAAAGTACTATGAATCCGGCTATTAATCACATTTTAATGTCCAATAATATGCCTCAACTTCAACCAGGAGAATCTCCACTAATGGTTTCCTTTCATGACAACATAGATTCTAGGAATACTATATCAGAAAGTGAATCCTCCTATGATTCTGCATCAAATATACGAAATCAAGTTTTGATTTCTGTTGATCCTTATCATGGTCGTTTTCAGTCACTGAATTCCCGTACAGCTGGAGGTAAATAATAGTCTTTATACAAGTATGCACTATAAGTCGTAACTGATTATAAAATATTAATGTTAAATATATATTCAATTCATATTTTTGTTGTTTTAATTTAGTTTGTTGAAATATTTGTTAGTAGGACATTGATTTATTATTATTATTATTATTATTTATTATTACTATTATTATTAATTGAAAATCGCCAAGTATATTAAAATATAACATTGCTATATATTGTGAAAGTTTAACGGTCTTCTTCAGGCTAGGTATCATAATAATAATAACTAAATGAAAATAAGGATATACAAGAAAGATATGGTGAGAGGATTAGTTTTTCGTGTATGGTCTTTATCATCCACATTTATCAATTCAGTGAAAAGTGTTGACTCTCCAGTTGTGATGCTTCTTAAAAATGGATATTCTAATTCTTTTCTTCATCGGGTGACAAAAGAGACCGTTGAGAAATGGATGTTGAAAACTCATGATCCTTGCACAGTTTTATCTGATGTTGAAGTTAATATGTTATCAAGTTCAGAAGGTGAAGAAATTCGATTTAATCACACTGATCAAAAATACCTTTTGGTATTATTTTATTCTGAAGGTTTCAGAAAATTCAAGCATAAGATCATTAAACATGTAGATAAGACTATATTTAGGATTGTTTCAACGTCTTATAAGGTTGGTAGAATATTCACTAATAAGTCTCCAGCTCCAGTTGGTCTCTGTTCCGAACTCGTGTATCAATTTTCAGGTAATGGGTGTAATGCCATATACATTGGAGAGACTGCCCGTCATCTCTACACTTGAGTTCTAGAGCATCGCCGACGGAATGGATTTACTCACATTTGTGATCATTTTAAAAGTGCACCAGTAAAAAAATAAGTATTGCTGATTTTAAGATCTTTTCGAAGAGTTTGAGCAATTACTGAACGAGTAACGTGCGATGTGTTGATAATTATATCTTTAAATCCTCTAATTAATATTCAAAGTACCCAGTCAACAGGGATTTTGAATATATTTAAAATAATCTAAAGTTGTATATTCATTATTTGGGATGATGTTATTGTTTGTTAAATATTTTTGTATAAAAACAATTTTTAATTTTTAAATTTAAATTGAACTTTATTTTTTATATTATTTAAAAAATTTTTTTGTATGAGAATGTTAATAATTTTGTGTTTTTTAAAATTAAAATTGTAATTTTTATATGAATAAAAATGTTTTTCATTTTCAAAAAGAAAATTTTATTAAAATATTTTTTAGTTTGCTACAATTTGATTTCGATTATTATTTGTTAGTTTGCTTGAATATTCTTATTTTCATTTAGTTGTTATTTATACGTTTTCTAGCCTGACGAAGACTGTTAAACGGTCGAAATATATAGCAATGTTATTATTAAATGTCAATTATTAAAACAATGCCTTCTTTCTTTGATTATTATTATTATTATTTTTTTTTATTGAAACGATATTTAATATTTAATCAACTTCAATGCAAATTTTTATACACAAATTTATTTTACAAAGTGAGAATCGCTAAATATTTTACTTTTTATAATACTTAAAATGATCTAGTCAATTTATTCGGTTGACATTTTTAAGTTCACTAGTAAAACAATGAAATTGAATGTTTATTATATTAATTTGTATTGCAGGTGTACTCAAATATTCAGACAGTACTCGCTCATTTTTACCTGATTATATTCCCCTACAATCTGAAAATACTTGTGGAACAATTTCGAAATTAGATACCGGTTCGTCCGGAGATACAAGTACTCTTTTAGCCGGTGAAAGTGAAACAACTCTTAAATCAGTTGTTGATACTAAACAACAGATCCATCAATCAGTTTCCCTTAATCGTCAAAATTCTAGTAAGAAAAGAATTTATGGTCAAAGAGTAACCTTTAAAGATGAGCAACTTACCGACACGGTAGACTGTAGTCCGAACAATAGTGAACAAAGTTCTAACAATACTGCATCAAGTGACAGTGGCATTGACAGTAACTCCAAACAACCAAGGAATATGCTTCCACAAATGAATTTAGCAGATCTCAACAGTGTTAGTGCAGTGAAACGTTCTGGTGTAAATATTTACGGTGAGGAGATCTGTTAATATATATTCATGACGTTTGAATATAAATGGTACCGAATGCAATGATTATGTTGGCGTTGCTTAAAAATAATAATATAATGCAAATTAATCAGGAATTAAAATGGTGCATACGAGGTGTTATAAATTAATCAAAAGGCAATTTATTAGGTGACTACATATTTTCGGCTGAAAGCTTGAAACAAATAATAATTGATAAAACAAATACATAGGAAATAATTTCAAATCTAAAGGAGGTAAGTGTAAAAATATAGAGTAATAATTAAAAATATATCGATCTCATCAATCAGAAGAAAACAAAAGTCATTCGTGACAACCTTAGAAAAGAAGGTTAACATTGGTGAACTCAAATAGGATTATGAGATGAAAAGAAAAAATATAAGAAAATGCAACGAATTTACCAATTGAATTCTAAAGCGTATTGTCATATTTGTTTACCCAAGAATTGTGAATATATTTGAGAAAGTATTTTGTGAAAATAAAATTTTATAATTTGTTGAACCCTGTTCATTTAAATAAAAACACGAGGAGTCAGAAGAGATTGTTATCCTACCGAAATTACTAGAAAAGCCAATAATTCTAACAACAATCCACAATTTTCAATATTGAAAAGCATTTGTAATATAGATTATGGTGTTTTCATCACCTAAAATGACAATATTCAAATATAAAAATATTGTTGAGATAATAATAAACTTCCGCAGGATTTAGCTCTGAATTTGACTTCTTGAATTCATTAGGAAAATCGAATTTATTTTTTAATTACCATCAACACAAATTATTTACACAATTATTGATTTTGTACTTTCAGTAGATCTCCCAATCGTTGCTTTAATGAAAAGTGGAAAACTTTCCCACTTAATGTTTATATGGCCTGATTACCATTAATCATTATAATAAATACCCATCCATGCCCACTCTCCGAGACCTACAAACAAATATTGTAGCAATTCTTTTTTTAATGATCTACAAAATTAACCAATATGTCAACTCTAGTTTTCTTCCAATGATTGAAAGGTTTTCCTTTAATAATAAATGAGGTAAATAAATTAGAAAATTTTCCTAACATTTAAAAATTATTTTATTCGTCTTTAACTTTTAATTTGCCACAAGTTACCGCCCCCCTCCCCGTCCCCCAAAAAATTTATTTTTAAAATTTTTTAATATTTAATAAACTTTTAATTAGTTTTGATCAATTTCCATTTCCCATTCCTTATGTGCATTTTATGTAATCTTAACAATATTATAAAATTTATTCCATAACTTCTTAGAATAATTTGCAGTGATTATATGTTTCTATTTAAATGCATTTCCTTTCTTTCTAAAATCATCTCAATCAAACTTCTTAAATTGACGTACATATTGTGACATCTGAAATTGTTTTAATTTGAAGTTCTTCGAATTTCCAGTGTATTGGAGTTACACATAAACTTAATGTCGGAATTCTCGAAAGGGTGAAAATTTACAAAATTAAATTAATTAATCAAAATTGTTATGATTTTAAGTCATTTCTGTGTTAAATAAAAATCGTCTTTGGTAATAAAAACAAATTTAAAAATTAAGTTTTTTTATGAAAAGGATTCGAGTGAAAATTAATTAAAGTGGGGAAAATTTGCTTTTAAGAAAGAAAGGTAAATTTTTTCTTACTATACAACCATAGTCGAAGAAAGAAGAGCGGTGAAACTTTTTACGAAAGTATAAATAGTTGATTAAATAAAACGATATTCGATTGTGTAGAGTAAAAAATTATGAACTTTGAATTAATTTATATTGAGAAAATGTTTGGTGATTTAGAAAACTTGTAGTGTAAATATATTTTCAATATTTTTGAATATTATTAATTGATTATTGAACACGAGAAATCGTATTATTAATTTTGATAAACCCAGGGTATAAATGAAAGGGTATAAATGAAAGGGTATAAATGAAAAGGTATAAATGAAATGGTATAAATGATAGGAATTTTAATTTTTTGTTTTATGTCAATATTTTTATGTCTTTTTTGAACAATAAAATATCTTGTTTTTCAATGTTATAAGAATTTTGAATAAACTTTTCTATGACAAATAAACTTAATTATTTAAACTTAATTATTCATTCTTTTCAAAATTTTCTAAAAATGTGTTTTTCAAGATCATTAAAACAAATTTATAATTTTAATTTAATTATAATTACATGAAAAATCAATTATTTTTTTATCAATATTTTAACGTAAAATCGTTGCATGTAAATTATAGCTTTTGTTGTAGTTCTAACTTGCTTTATAGATTTATTTTAATTCAATATTTATCATATTGCTTATTGACTATTTCCAGATAACAGCATGAAATTTATTCCACCTTCAAATCAGTTAATATCTACAAATGGAAATTCATTTTTTGGGTATTGTGACTCTCTAGAGAATCCTGATTCCAAATCAACCCTCATGTATTCACATTCACAAAATCCATCTATGGCAAATGAGCTTCTAGCGACAGGAAATGAGAGGCAAGCCTTATCATATCTATCGGAAAGTGACCAGGAACAAAGGCTTTGTAGTCAAGTTTGAAATATATTTCCAGTTCCAGTCTGATGCCTTTATATATAAAAATTCACTTCTTTGAGTTCCAAATTGGAAATAATTATAAGTTTCCAATTGAACTCAATGAATATCATTTCACAAATTTGATTTTCATTTATATAGTAATTGTTTATACGTTATACATATCTTAGTTTATATTTTTTTATATCTTAGTCCTTTACAGAATATTCTTTCATTATTTGCATTTTATTTGTGCTGTATATGTGTGTGTGATGCCGTACTTGTTATGTCATGATTTTATCTCTAATTTTCTACTTTCTATTTTAAAATTCACCGACACCATCATATTTACTGGTGTCACTTTATCATGGAAGTTTTTCACATCTTGTCGTTGTAAGATTAGATAGACAATTGTAAAATAATATAAAATGTGAAGTTGAAAATAAATGCACAGTTTTCACTATTATGGTTTTTGATAATTTATTAACTTTTTACTTGATTTCTGTCAGTGAAAATCTAATTTTTTATCATTAAATGCCATCCAATCATAATTGGGCGCGAAATTTTGATTGGGTTTTTATTTTTTGTGAATTAGTTTTATTTATTTTTATAATCAGCAGTTCAGTTCAATTAACTATTTACTGGTGGGGCTTACGGTTTCTTAATGTTAACAAAATCAATCATAATTTTATTTCAAAATATAAATTAATTAATTGTTGACAAATAATAAATCAATTTAATCTAGCAAGGGTTGTCATTATGATTTGGTATCTCTAGGCGATTTATTTTCTTAATTTGAGTACTTAAATGCTTCAATCAACAAAATATGTAATATAAAATAGTTTTCCCTTTATTTAAATTTAATAATTGTGACTTTTATAATTTATATTTCATAAAATTTTAAAATAAAATCTCTAAATAAATATAAATATTTTTATGACATTAAATCTCAAAATAAATTTAAAATGACATAAAAAGATTTAGCAACAATGCGTGAAAGATGTATCAATGAAGAGCAAACAACATATATACTACATGCATTCGTTCTGGATTCTAGCTGGATCCATGTCTCGGAAAATGTCCTGAAATTGACAATTCATTTATTATCAACATAAATTTAGTTTCTATGGCATTTCACATACAGATCGTATTAGAAAAAAATTCTTGAAAATGTTCATACCGGTGTAAAATACTCATAATTACTAATAAATTTTAATTTGTGATTTATTTGAAGTTAAAACTAGTCGCTTGCTCGAATTATTTATGCTTTAAATAAAAAGTTTTTTTGTATTTGTTTCATTAGATGTTATTTAAAATTTTTTTTATTTAATTGTTTTTATCATAGTTGGTTTCTTGATTACATCATAAATTAAATGTTTGTGTAACACCATAAATTAAATATCCCCCACACAGATAACACAATATATGTATATGTAGTTTTATTGACACAATGAAATCACAACGTTTTTTACATTCTATTTTTATCAAAAAATGTACATATCAAAAACAAAATTAATTATGCAATTACATCTCCGCGTGATTTTCATCTTCGATCTCGATAAAATTGGATTCAAAATCATCAAGATATCGAGGTCTTTTCGTCCTGCCTCTACGTTCATCTCGGTGCAGTGAGTTGAGTCTACGTCTGTTAAGCCTTCATCGTCGTTGTTCTCCACTGACGCTTCGTTGACAGTCGGTCGTATGTCGGAATAATGTCGTGGAATCCCCTTGATGTCGAAGTTGGTCGATGAATTTACCTTCGTTACTATCCCATCACCCCATGTCGATGTTTGGTGGTTTAACGTAAACTGCATCGCCAACTTGGAACGACTTGTCCTGTGTCTTCTTTTCTGTATAACGAGCGCCAATTCCTTTCCACCAATATGAAAACACGGATGAAGACGGCGGCGTTCCGCACTTGTCATTGGGTGCCAGGTTTTACCAATATACCATTTCCAATATTCTGTTGTTGGTTCTTGCTGCCATGCGTTTAATTGTACGATGGTTCCGTTCTATTATGCCATTTCCTGATGGCCGATAAGCACATCGAAACACACATTTCACACCCCATTTGCGTCACAGTACTTTCATTTGTGTCGACCGAAATGATGTCGCATTATCAATCACCAGCTCATCAGGGGAACCTCGTTCTTTAAAGATCTGTTCAAGATTCCGTGTAATGGTCTCCGCATCTTCACCTTTTATTTCTCTTTAGAGAGCAAAATGACCCGGTCCACAATCAATCATAGTTAAATAAAGCTTACTTAGATAGTGTTTAACATCCATAGCCAGTTTCTTCCACGTCTCCTTAATGCTTAACTCTCCATGCTCCCATTTTACCGGCGCCGGATCGATAGATTGACATTCTGAACATTCACTAATTATAGCCTTTACATCCTCAAGTGTAACGTCCGGGCAAAGTTGCTTTGCAAAATACAACGTCTTCTTGGCATCGAAATTGTGCTGTCTATGACTTTCTCGTAACACTTGGCTCACAACATCAACGGTGCTTGCAGTTGGTTCGACACACGATTTGTCAGCTATTAAAAAAAAAAAAAAAAAAAAAAAATCAAAATTTTATTATTCATTACAAGGCCGGTTAAGGCTTAAGGGGAGAAGTTCTCGACGCTTCATTTGCTAAGGCTTCACATTCTTACTGACTCTTGTGAATGCATCTGCTTTGTTTTTATCTGTCGGGACAAACTCAACCGAGATCGTTAAGTCATAGCTTTTTCGTAATTCACAAATGATCTGCAGACGTCTTCGGACTAGCATCTCAGCAATTCCATGAGTTCGGATTCTGGCAGTATCCGTTAAAACTGAATCTATCCAACTCCTGACGGTAGCGGAATCTGTTACTACAACTAAGTTGCTTCGTTCCCAGCTGATGGCTAAGTTTATATGAGCAAAATGATGCATCTTCGACGATTTTCTAACGCAACTTCTAATGCCAGATTGCTCGCATCGCACCAGATAATCGTAGATCCGTCCTTGTTTACGTGCCACTCACCAGTCATGGGATCACTCTTTTTCACACGATACATCATTTCGTTAACCATTTTAAGGCAATTTTTCCAATCGTATCATCCCACTTACTTCCAGCACTGTGTCGTTTTATATAGCTACTTGCTATTCTTAACCATCCAGCAACGGGATAGTATCCAACGAGTTGACCGCAGAGGGAAAATAACTCCCTTCTTGACATAGTTGTAAACGCACTGTGTGGCAAAATGTTTCTACGATGCCACATACGACCGTTAATACTTGTTTGAAGCTGGAGACCTAGCACTCTTGCATCATCAAACTCTTCCGGTGGTCTTGTAATTAGTCCGTATGCTGCTAAATGGTTTATTACTTCATTGACGTTTATTCTCGACCGGTTGACAATAATGTCATCAATATAACTATCCGTTGCTTTCCTGATATCTTCTCTTAAACTCAGTACCTTCCGTAATATTGTTGACATTATTTTCGGAGCCACATTTAAACCAAAACTGAGTCTCGTTAGAAAGTATCCGTTCCCTTTGTAACTAACCCTTTGGTGCTCCCATAGGTCTACATGCATCTGAGGATAAGTATTTTTAAGATCAATAACCTGTTCGACCATCATTCACCATCGCCTTAATGATTCGCCACATACATCACTTTGTCCAGTATGGCTACTAACATATTTATTTAGTTCTCAAAAAATCCATTACTGGACGAACTTTTCCTTTGTTTGCTTGCTCTACTGCCAATAGCAGAATTTTTCCATACACGACGTCTTTCGTTGGAATTAGCCATCCTTCTTGAATCCACCGTTCAACCTCCGTGTCAAACTTGTGCTGCAGCCCTGGATCGATTTTATAATTTGAAATTCTATTCAATATTACAGCTGGTTCTGCTTTCCATTCCCACTTCACGGTCTACTTGCCGTCACAGAATGCTGCCGAAAAATCACCATCTTCAATTCGCAAATTCTCATTTAACTGATTCTCCGCCACACACGGTACGTCTGCAATACCTGGAAAAGATACACCCGTCTTGTCAATTTTAAGACCTCCCAGCATCCCTATTACGTCCATTCCTAAAATCATTTCAACATTAAGTGGTAGTTTCATCAACGAAACACAATTAACACTCAATAAACTACCACCAACAATCAGCTGAACTTTCACATCACGCATACACTTGACTAGTGATCAATCCGCAGTCATGATACTCACATTCCGTATAAATCGTTTCTTCGCAATTCTGGCTGACACAACTGATTTGGAACATCCCGAGTCGATCAATGCTTTCACGGACTCCTAATTGATTATGACTGAAATAAACTGCAGCGCCATTATATTCGTGCTAGAGTAGACGCTGGCGCACGCGCTACTCCTTTGGCATTTCCCGACTCTGAATTCCTGGTACACTCCTTTGCAATGTGGCCCTCTTCTTCACATAGCCAATACTTCTTTTTTTGTTTCTTGAAACAACGTTCTTCTAGATGGCCATTCTTTCCGCAATTCGAGCATTTCTTTTGCTTTTCTTGTTTTGTAAATTTAACGATTTAATTAAGTTTGTCATAAATACAAATAAATAAAAATTATTTTTATAATTGACACGGAAATAATTGATTTATTTCCACGGTCAATTTGTTTGATATTGATGGTTGGGTGTCGTTGTACTTCCATCTATTGTATTGTGTTTCCGTGGTGATTTTATGGATCTATTTGCTGAATTAATAAGTGCTTATTATAGCAAATATGTGATGAAGAATAAACTTTATTATTATTATTATTTTATCTTTAATTGTTATTATTTTATCTGTTTGTTAGTACTTAGTTGTTGGTACTTGGTTAATGGTACTTTGTTGTTGATTAAATTATTATTATTATTATTATTATTATTATTATTATTATTATTATTATTATTATTATTATTATTATTATTATTATTATTATTAATATCCACAGAAATTTATTTATTATTACTTTAATTTACCAATTTAATTAATTTTAAAATATTTCTTTACTTATTTTAAATTTTTAATTATTTTTAAAATATTGTCCTAATTTTTTATAAGACATCGATTCTTCAAAATATCTTACCAAAATTAAAAAAACTATTACTTATTGTGAATTATTACTTTAATTTACGTTAATTTGTGTTAATTTTAAATTATTACCTTAACCTCTTAAGTGGTTTATTTTGTCAAACGAAATGCGCTCCTCAGCGGCGAATTTTGTTATCCGCTATATTTTATACACGTCTTGGGCATAGTGTTATAAAAAATAAAATAATATCCTATTGGATGATATTTATTAAGATAATCTATTAACAAAAGTAATATTTATGATATATTATTAACATATTTTGTCAATTTAGGGTTGATGACGTATATTATCCATCATAGCAACTTAAGAGGTTAATGTTTCAATGGCCACGATTCTTTTAAATATTTTACCAAAAATTTCAAATATATTACTTATTTTGAATTATTACTTATTTTTAAAGTAATGCCCTAATTTACTTTAATTTAAAAATTATTACCTTAATGTCTCAATGGCTGTCGATTCTTCTAAACATGTTACCAAAAATTTTTAAATCTATTACTTATTTTTACAATATTGGAATGATTTACATTTTTTTACTTATTATAAAATTATTATTTTAATGTCTCAGGTAGTCTTAGAGTTTTCAAAATATCTTACCAAAATTTAAAAATCTATTATCTATTATTTTTAATTATAATTTACTTTAATTTACTTTAATTTTAAATTTAAATTTTATTACCCTAATTTCACGCAATTATCGATTCATCAAAGTTTCTTACCATAAATTCATGTACAAAAAAAATCTTTGAACCAAAAAATACTTATTTTAGAGAGACTTGAATTCTAAGTACATAAATTTTATAGACCTTAAAATACTTTGCCTTTTTTAGCGTGAGTCGGATTTCGTGTGCAAAAGATCCAGAATCTAAAGGTACCCCATGACTATAGCATGAATCCCATTACCCCTCGGGAGCAATTGGTTTTTCAGAGAGAGTCGGATTTTGTGCACAAAAGATCTCTATGGTCAAAGATACCCCCTTGACTATAGTGTGAATCCCATTACCCCTCTGAACCAATGGAAACCCCCATTTCCCCATTTGAGCAATGATAAAAAAGTCACAAATTAGCTAAATATCCAGAATTATGGTTTGATTTCTTTGCTGATGGTGTAGCTTATTGGACCTTAGTGGTGCCAAATCAGTAAAGTATTGTTCACAGAAACCTTTTATTGGGACAAAAGCCAATAGTAAGAAATTCAATAGATAGTTATTATTGTATTCAGCATCAACCCGATCAGTTGATTGTTTTGTTTGTAAACTGTTTGTCCCTAAAGATTTCTTGATTTTTGTTATGAGAGTAGGATTCAACAACTAACGAAACACTGTTTTAATTGATAACCATGTAAAAGCAATTTTTACCGAGGTAACATATTCAACTTGCAGGTAAGATGTGGGGTTGAGGTCACGGTTGGCGAAACAAATTGAGAAAGTTTTATTACTAGGAACGGGTCTTGAGGCGATTCATGACTGGTATTTTTACTCTAGCTTGATGTGGCTTGGGTTTTTGAGTAACAAACCAAGGCTTACGAGCCTTTGTAGGTTCTTTAGTCTCTTAAGTATGGCTCTTCCAGAAAAAAAGTAAAATTTATTTTTGTTTAAAATAAAAAGATTTTGAATAAAAATATTTTATGTGATCTGAATCTACTAAATTCTTGTTAGAAATTACCATGAAAGCATAATATTAAATAAAACGTCGTAACTGTTATATTTTATTGCATATTATTTTATGATAGGAAATCATTTCATATTAGAAGAGTTAATTTTAACGATGAATCAGTCAGTAACACAGCTGCAATTTAATGTTGTCTGTAACTATTAGATATAAATAATTATGTGGATGGGAAGGGGTAAACCTTCTTGAACGCACATAGTTCGTAGCTAAGGCTCTCCATAATAAATTAATTATTGTGCTTCTGATATTTGGCTCCTTTAACAAATGAGTTTGCCGTCCGCTGGTTTAGATCATTGGAAAATCGAAATTTTTTAAGACTGTTAGAACTCATAAGCTAATTTGATCCATTTTAAACATTTCAACTTATGGAAATCTTTTTTAGATGTCAAAATGCACCTGTGAGGGACTAATTTAAGTAAAGACACAAAAAAATTAGAAAGTGAAATTGATGAAAAAATTTGAGTAAAATTATTCAGCATTATTTAAAGGCAAGAACCAGAGGTTAGGTAGTAGTCAATTCTACATGCTAATCTTGACGTAGTGTTGCAATAATCACTGTTGAATTAATTATTCATTTTGTGTGATTGTAATTAGTAAAGTAAAAACTAAATTGTAACTGTGATGGTCAATAAAGAATATTGTTTGGAATTCTTTATTGTTAAAAATCTTTGCGGGATGAAGAGGATTTAAACAAACTTTTGCAAAGCATGGAAAAAGATACTGAAGAATTGAACATCAAAGATACTGATATGAAAAGTATTGCAAATGAAAATTATGATAATATCGAACGTCGTGAAGAAATTGATGAAAAAATGTGTAATTTGTTTGGAAAACTGTTCAGAAAGTTGTTGGGGTTAGTAAAAAAACCAAAAAAATTATATATAAAAGGAAGGCATAACAAATATTAGTAAACTCAATAAAAGTGCAAAATTAATTAAAACTTACTAAAAATCAAAAATCAATATTGAAAGGGGGTATGGTAGAACGCCAAATTGATAGACAAGTTCAGAAATTAAAATAAAAATTTAATAAGGTGTTCACAGGGAAAGTTAATGTGAAGAAACAAATTAATTAAAATTAATTAATCTGTATTGGAAAATATTGAGCTTGTTTTAATGAGTCGAAAACACATAGCATAAAAACCGCACCAAGTTCAATTAAAATTTATGATTATACACCAAATAATACAAAGTAAAGTACACAACACACTGAGAATAAATAAAACACGTATAATATAATCAAGGAATGCAAGAAGTTGAAAGCACCAACATAGTTAAGAGAGAAATAATGCATTGGGATAATCTGCGATTTAGAAAATAAAAGAATGATAAATAAAATAAATAATTGATAATATAAAAATTAAGAATGATTATTTGTCATATTTACACATATTTACACATATAACTATGGCAAAGAGTGCATACTTTAAGAAAAAGACCCTCCGATGAGTCCATCACTGACACCCTCTTATGGATTATAGTCAGTTAGGCTAGCAATTAGGAAAGGAAGATGAATTGTTAGTAGAGAAGACTTAGATTGGGTGATATTAGAGAATCCTCGAGTAACTAGGATTGAAAATATGTCGGAATTAGAATTATAGGCAGATCACTGCTCAAATTTTTCGAAGAATAAGTCGAATATCCTTAAGTATTGCAGTAAGTAGAGAACAAGATTTTTATAAACTGGAAAATAAAGGCAGATCCCTGTGCAAAACTTTGGAAATTAACATTGAATAACATCCAGAAAGGAGGACCATAATTAAGTAAATAAGGAAGGACAATAATATAGGAAAGGGATAGATAATGAACAGTGACGTAAGACCTTCTATTGGCAGTCCTGAACCCGAGAATCAAAATACAACAAGGAATAGTCTTAACAGTAGAGCTCACCTGCTCATTGATATTTAGCCATTGTGTACATCACCAACGCATATGGTATAAAGTACAATAATCATGAAGGTATTTAGGCAGGAGTCGACCTTAGACATAACCCATAAGCGCCAACAATTTTAAACAATAGAAATAACTAATGAACACACTGATGAGATGGATAGAAATTGGCGATGTATAATCTATGAGAAAAGAACTTCAATAGTAACTGAACGTAATGCTGATAAAAAAGGTTTATGTAAACAAGCCAAAAGGATGAAAATTACTTCAGATAAGAAGCAGCCACCTGCAGCTATTGCCTCAACAGTTCGTGCAAAAGTTCCTGACATAGACCGCGGAAGAGAAGATCCTTGGTATATATTTGCTGTTGTGCTAGATATTACTGAAGATAATTTTTATAAATTGGGCACAAGGAATGGCATAATCAAACAACTATATGCAAGGTCTCAGTTTAGTGTTTGCAATGAGTATATTTTATCCACTGAAGAAATTCCCTAAGAAATATCCCTACTGACAATAACAACTGCTCAATCAAGCGGCACGGGACAAGGCTTTTCAAAATGTGCTTGCACAAAAAAATCTTTGTGCAAAAAGAATAATTTACTGTGCAATTCTAAGTGTCATGGTAGCGGTTCACGCACAAATAAATAGCAACAATTTTTGTTGGTTCCATACGTTTTAATTTATGTTCACTATAAAAAAGTTTTTCGACAATTTTTGTTTTTATTTTATTTGTACTAACTACTAAAATCTCCGTCCCGTATCTATCTATTTCATACTTTATTTTATCCGACCACGCTATTTTATGAAATAACTAGTTAAAATATGAAATGACAAAACTATTCTATAATTTAACGATTTTAGATTGTTAATTCATGAAATACCTAGTTATTTCTTAAAATAGCGGTATTATACACTTTAACGGTAACACACACACACACACATATGTGTGTGTGACGGTTAAATTAATTAATAGGTCATTATTAATAGTAATCTAATAAAAATGTTAAAGTTATTAATTTGCAGTGGCGTAACTAGTGGACGCAGGACCCTGCGTTGCGGGGGCCCAAAATTATTACTAAAAAAATATTTACAATCATTTTCTGAAACTTTTCCCCCGCAGTTATATTTGCCTACAAACATAAAACTATCATTGAATAGCGGCTGCTGTGAATAACTATGTATTAAACTTTAACCGAAAAATTTAATTGGAAATATTTTATATTGCGCGGGGGCCCAAATTTTGAAGTTCCGCCACTGTTAATTTGACAGAATTTATCACATTTATTACATAAACCGGTAAATATTAAAAATTTATTCTAAAAAAATTAATTAATTATCTTACTTATTGTTTTGTAATTTGTAATGATGTTATATATTTTAAGTAATCTTTTTTAAGAACTTCGTTTAATAGAAATAAATGATTAATTTATAATCATTTTGTTTTGCAGCAGTTAGTAAATTTATTAAAAATAGTCTTTTTTTCTGTCGTATAATTTCACCAATAAATATTATGCAAGAAAATAAAAATACGCGGATATTACTGGTCATAAGTCATAATAAAATAATTATTAACCTACGAGCTGAGAATCGCTTGTTCGGAACCTGTACCAAATCACCACTGTAAATTTCATTGAAACTATGCACATACATTACGTAGTTATTTATTATTCATTTGTAAAACAAAACCTATAAAAATCATGTTTTCATTATTTTCTGTACCTACCGAACCAGAAAATATCCGTTTTTTATTGATTAGCCAATCCTAAAAAAATTCTTCCAACTAAAAATATTAATCCACAACTAATTACCTTTAAACTCATAAAATAACTAAAAGCAAAATCTCCCAGTATTATTACAAAATAACAATAATTACAGTAACAACTGAAACATTTATTGTTAATACTTTTTCATTGTCATTTACACATTAATTATATATTGCAACATTTGAAGCCCGATTAGAGACAGTAAATAAAACATTATACCATTTTAACTGACATGATAAAAAGGTGAAATTCGATAAATAAAAGTATTAAATACTCAGATTTATCATCAGCAACATGAATGTAAGGGGAAATGTCTGTGTGTTGGTATTTGTGTGTGTGTGTGGAATTTGAATTTTCAAATAATTTATATTTATTTTTGTTTATTTTGTGGTTATTATTGGTCAATTGTTTCATTTTAAACAACACTTTTGTTAATATTGATATTAATATATTTATATACAACGAAATAATAATTGGCCAATCAAACAATCGAAGCACAGAAAAATAATACGGAATCAATATATCTGCATTCACATAGAACTATATACACATTAGGTCTCTCCTCAGTTTACCGAATGAACTCACTTTTATTGGTCGGTTGAAATTAATGATTTCCTCATTATTATAATGTCACACAGATATTCGAACGGTATCGATTTCAATGAGTGCAAAAATTATCTTTATATGTATATATATATATAATTTTTATAGTTGGAATTGGCAAAAAATAATATATCACAGAAATAAAACAAATAAAATAGTAATTTTATATAATTTTATATATGGTGCATCGAAATTAAAAATAAAATTAAAAAATATAACATTCAAATGCCATATTTACTAATTGGTTGAGATTTGTAGGACTAGGAGATTGAAATTTCGTGTGTATATAGATAGATTTATATATAAAAATATATAATGGCATTGCATTGGACATTGTCGTATGGAAATCTGGAAAATAACAAAACTGTACAGCAGCAGCGGCAGCAATATCATTATCATCATCAGAAAGCGTTAACATAAATATATTATTATCATTATCTTTCCAACTCTTTTTCTAACACTCTCAGGCGACATTTGATAGTTTTATATCTGTCGTATTCAGTTCTCATATTGTCACGGTCAGATTTTTCAATTTTACGACCTTAAATATTCGAATTAAAAAAAAGAAAATATATTATGAATAAAAGAAAATAAAGATTTTTGATTAATAAATAGTTAAATAAACAATAATTTAATTATAAGAAAAAAACACTCAAACATTCAATAATATTTCAATTTATTCAAAATATATTTAAAGATTTTTAAATGTTTTATTATTATATAATTTTAATATAATTTTTAATTTTAACAATCTATAGATTTTTTTTAAATTGAAATTTATAATTATTTAACTCAATAATTTAATACATTTGAAATCAAGTACAATTTACAACATAAACTATTTAAAAAAAAACATTCAAAACACAAGTATTTTGCACGCTAATTTTTGGATCGAAAGATTCAGATATTACACGTTCCCAATAATTATTAAAACTTTTAATAAAAATTTTAAAACCAGGCATACTTTTTTTATTTATACAGACCTTATTGTGCTCACTAATATTAGTCGATTCCTTCGGTCGATAGTGGTCAATAACACGAGTATATAGTGGATGAAGAACACCCACGAAGAACGATTATATTTCGCTCTCATATCTGATAGATTTTCCCTTAGCATTAAAAAGACCAGTTACGTGGCATTGAATGTATAAGTTTATTGAAAGTTTCTTGGGGAAATGCTTCTCGTTCCTCTAGAAGTGCGACTAATAGACTTGCAGCTGGTGTTGGCTTGCATTGTCGCTTTCTTAATCGACCTTATCCAACAGAAACAAAACATTTTCAATAGGATTCATGTCTGGCGATTGTGCACTTCATTTGATGCAGGAAATTCCATGTTTATCTAACCAGGTCTTCGTTTCTCGGACAGTGTGGCAAAGTGTTTCATATTGCATAGAATGGGAATTTTCTCTTGATATGTTACCGTTTTCATAGATGGGAAGGAGGGTCTCGTGAAGTATTTGACGGTAAACTTTGCAATTCTTAAATCTATCCAATATTCGTTTGTTGGGCATTTAAAAACAAAGAAAGCTGCTTAAAGATGCAATCATGATCAATAACTTGGGATTCTTGTCCAAATTCCATGACAAATGAATGAGTAGGTTTTATTATTGAGTATTGTTATGTAATTATCGTGCTTATTTTTAGCTAATTTTAATTGAAAATTCGATCTACAAACTTTTCATTTATAAAAGTTTGAAGTGCTATACCTGTTCACCACATTGATCACACTTGCTAAAAAATTGTGTATTTTTATCCCTTTTTTATTTATAATTTAAAATTTATAGATTTTATAATTTGTTTATATATTATCAATATTATATAGTTATTCATCCGTCGTGAATGTAGGTAACCTGATGATGATAATGATGCTATCGAAATATATAGTGAAAAAGATGTACGAATGGCGATTTTTATTAATAAAATCTTTACCGTGTTTATTTATATATATCAAACATTCTTTTCACAATATATTTAGACAGTTTTCCTGTTATCATCAGGTTGGGATATAATAACTATGTAAATTAAGAATTTTAAACAAATTTATTAATTATGTAAAAACTTTTTTATTTAATAAAAAAATTTAATTATTTTTAAAAATTATAATTAAATTAATATATTATTTTTAAAATTTTAGCATTCAGAATTTAATTTAATAATTTAAAAATTTTTATTAATTATTTAATTTAACACAACAATCAATACATACAATATACAAGAAAAAAATTATTTAAAAACATTTAAAATATAAAAAAGTATTCACGACAGTCTGCACATTAATTTTCGGATTCAAAGACTTTATCAACAACGCCTCACAAATCACACGATCCCAATAATTATCAAAAAATTTTTAATAAAATTTTAAAATCAGACATACCTATTTTAATCTTACAGCCCTTATTGTGCTCACCAATATGGGTCAATGCCTTCGGCCTATAATGTTCTCGAGCTCGAATACAGAGATGACGTGAAATCTCTCCAATGTATGTGGAATTACACACATTACATGTAAACTGATAAACGAGATTGGAACACAATTCGACCGGAGTTTTTGACTTATTAATAAACATATTGCGTACTTTCCATGAAGTTGACACTATCCTATAGTTTAAATTCCCTAATTGATTTCTTATCTTCACTTTATAATCCTTAAAGCCTTCTGATTATGGCAATACTAACACAAATTTAGGCTCATCATCCTTGCTCACACTATTTAATTTATTTGACTCATCAGACTCACACAAACTCATTGTTATCTATAAGAACTTCTTTTGATTTTCCCCTCTGATTTCTTTTCAATCGGCATTGTATTTATAAAAAAAATTAACTATGAATTAGTAATCATTTTCAAACTCAATTTTTTTATAAAATATGTATTGCCGATAAACAAACTTTGTTTAAACAATACTGAATGAAAGATGTATCGAAATTGGTGGTTATTTTTATGAATTTATTGGTCCTTTTTAAATATGCTAATGTTGAAAAATAAAAATTTAAGATTATACTGATATCATAGTTATAAGTCAGCTGTAATAATTTTTAATAAACAATTTGCACAATGGAGAAAAATTGATTCATATTCCATTTTATCAAAGTTTATGGATATTAGATTGTCATGATCCATAATAAGTGTCAATCAATTGTGCTAATGCAGAGGCTTAGTTTAATCTATTTTATGGCCCGTAAAATCCCAACAATAACGCACGAGTCAAGTGTTCAGGAATAGCGTAAACAAAAAACAATTTTTCAAATAATGAATCCAAGAAGAGTGCAAAGATATAAACAAGAATTTTTGGCCGTTTCTTTCCAAGGATTAACTAAAAATGCCCAATCTTTGGATTTATCAGTCAATATGTCATTCAAATAAATGGGAGAAATGGATGACTGATGTAATCCATTCATTTACAAAAATGAGACACAAAATGCGGTCAATTATAGCGAAGTTTGCAAATGAATAAAAGAAATTTGTGATGAGATCAAGGTTGATTGTAATAAAAATGGGTTTCGAAAAACAGGATTTAGAATTACGAGACTGCGGAGAGTGAATTATGCGATCAATTCAATGAGTCTACTGATGGAAAGGCAGAAGAGACAGCATCTGAAGAATCGTTATCTAATGATAATATGTCAGCTATAGTCATTGATATAAGAAAATCATTTGAAACAGATTTTAATGAAGACTTTCAAGGATTTGATTAAATATTCATTATTAAGTGCTATAGCATTTAACTTTTCACTTATAATTCCAAAATTTATTTCAGTACACGTTGTAAATAAAATAATAATAATCTTTTAATTATTATTATTAAATCAATATTATTTGAGACAATTACTAATTATTCAATATCGACAATAAAATTTCAATCATTAATCATGCATAAATCTGTATAAATTGAAACTTTAAACATTTGTTTATTTATTAAAAAAATAAAATAATTTAGATTTTAAAATTTTTATGTTTTTAATAGACTTATTTTAATTCATTACTTCAAATAATTAATTTTTTATTGCAATAAGTTATTTTACAGTAATTTTTTGATTAATTTCCATGTTTATAATCTAAAAGGAATTTTTTTTAATATTTTTTTTAATTAATGATCAAGGAATAATCAATATATTTATTTAAAAACTATGATGTGACGGCTCTTTATAATATATGGACAACCCGACATAGAGCTCACATTGAACTGATGCTTGAGTCTGATCATCGTACAACAGCTCCTCAAATAGCAAAAGAAGCTACTAATTCTGAGGCAAAGGCGTTATTTGAAGAGGTTGATATACACTCCTGACAACCAAGAATATTCTCAATTGATTTTCCTGGACAAAAGATATGAAGACCTGGTTATTTGAACATGGAATTTCCTGTCTCAAATGGAGTGCACAATCGTCAGGCGTGAATTTCATTGAAAATAAGGTCTTAAGAAAGCGACAATGCAAGTCAACATCAGCTCAAAGTATATTGGTCGCCCTTCAAGAGAAATGAGTAAGCAATTCCCCAAGAAGCTATAAATAAACTTATACATTCAATGCTCGGTTTTTTTCACGGGTGTTAACAATTATAATTGTGTAATAAGTGTGTACTAATAATTAAATAGTAAGGGAATGTATGAAATGAAGGATTGATTGTTTTAGAATTTTGAGAAACAAAAAGTGAGAAACGAAATTGAAAATGAGAGAAAAAACAAAGTTAAAAAAATTTAAACGATGAAATACGACAAAGTTGTTCTTTATCAACAAGTATAAAGTGAAGAAGGAAAAACAAAAACTAAATTAAATTTGCTGCTCTCGGTAGCCTGTATGAGATAAAGAAAAGCGATCACTAGGAACCCGAGAGATAGCGTATTCTAAAAATTATATATCTCGACAACTTTCAGAGATAACAGAAAAATTAGAGATGACCGAAGAGAATGTACTGGAGTACGGAATCTAAACTGAAATCAATATCAGCAAGTGCCTTTAGATTGCATGCTATTAAAGGAAATAAAGCCTGAATCAAAGGACAGAAGTTGAAAAGAAAAGAAGAAAACTAAATTAAAACGAAACCCAAGGAGAATTACAAAGTTATCGGAGGAAATTCATTGAAACCAGCATCAGTAACCAAGTAGTTGTGAATTTCAAGTTGTTTTGTAAACGTGCTATTCCTCCCGAAAGGTTACAATAAGCACTCAAGGCATTGCTGTAATATTGAATTATTGATATGGCTGTAAATTGGTAATCAATTGTTAATCAATAAAAGTTTATAAGAGCTAAAAGGTCTAACGTTTCTTCTTTCATTATTTATGTCTGTAGATACACAGCAGACAAAAAAGGCCTAATTATGGAACATCCTAAATGCTGAATTATACGACGTCACATAGGAACCTATCAAATCAATTTATTCAGTTTCGTGTTATCTGGGTTCAAAACTTTAACCACCTCTTCCAGAAATTAACAATTACAATCCAAATATTTTAAAATCTTTATATAAATTGAAAATCGAAAATTAGCCAATGGAGAAAATGTTATACTTTTCTTTCGATTATCTTTTCCAACAAATATTTTTGACTTTTAATTTACTAGTAAAATTTGCCGATAAATTTCGAAAAATCGATATATTATGAAAATATTTCAAAGTCCATTCGGACATAGAATTATTTTCGAGGATTATTGATTAATTTCTTATTTCCTTGGATTCATAAATAACGAAATAACTTTTCATTGTTATGATTGTACGCCTTTATAGAACATAAGAATACGCAAATATTTCCTGTGGGTTACTAAGGGAAATTCAGACTCATTCGCATAGTTACAAAAAATGAATATTTTTAAAAATTTTTAAATAATTCATTTTATCATTATTTTGTATCGATTTTACACTGGGATGAAAAACATGCATGGAAATTATAGATGTTTTAATAATTTACCTGTTATTTTCTCAAGTCCGTGTTCAAAATCTTTGAGAAGTTTTTGCAATCTACGCTTTTCTATTAATAATATTTCTTTTTCTGCTTCTATTTCAATTTTTGACATGGTATTGCACGATCGGAAGGGTCTGAAAATTACAAATAAAAGACTGCGCTAGAAGCAAATTAGCTTTTACAGTATATCGTCTAGGGAGGAATTGAAAGACTTAGATGAATAAACCGAATGAATAGGGGTATTATAAATAACTGGGGTGAAAGAATTTTGATTATCCACTGGCATAGGCACTGACGAAGAATGGAATTTCAATTTCAAGTTCGATCCATGTTTGTGAGGGAGAGATTCTATTGATACCAGGCGTTGTGCGGTATTTGAATTTTGAGATGTTGCATGTTTAACATTTTCTTGAGAAATATTAACTGCAGCAGATTTCAGAGATCCTGTACTAGATGTTTGTTTCCAATAATTGGATCGCCCATCATTACTAGTCGTAAAACTATGGGACATTTGATTGTTGGATTCGTGGATTCCAGTAAACGAGTCTTTTCTAGGCTTTCCCACTGCTTCTATATCTTCTTCTGAAAATTTCATTATAGAATGGCCTCGAGATCTGGAAGACACAGTTGTAGCAGAATTTCCATATTCACCATTAGTTTGATTATTTATTGCCATTGTTGGGATTTTTATTTCATTTTCAGCTGTTTTAATTAATCTTTTAACCAGTCTATATCTATCATAAAGTGGTTTCATTGTCTGCTTGACATTGTTTTCTCTAGGTCGCCCATAGATTTTTTCAAAATGCAATAAACATTTTTGAAGATCCATTTTTTCTTCCTCTAACTATGAGTTATCGAATAAATTCATTTAACATCATTTTGAAAAATGTCAGTAATTTGGCTAATAATTTCTAATCTATATCTCATTTGCAATTAAAAATTTAAGGAGCACATAAAAAATAAAGTGATAAATTTTATACTCAATTTGTTAACTAAAGAGGAATATTTAAATATATTTTTATAAAATAAATATTAAATAATAAATAAATAATAAAAAATAAATATTAAAAAAAAATTAATTATTATTAAAATAATTAATAATTAATTAATAAATAATAAATTGATATAATAATATAAATAAATAAATTATAAAAAATAAATAATAAATTACTTATAAATTAAATATAAATTAATTAATTATAATAAATTAATAAATAACTTTTAAATAATAGACAATGATTGAAATCACTTAAAGGCTGTACCGAAAATTCGTGAATATTAAAAAAACATCGATATCTTCATTGATTCATAGTTAAATTTTTTTAATAAATAATGTCAATTGAAAAGAAATCAAAGGTGAAAATGAAAAAAGTTCTTATAATAAAATAATAATAAATAAATAAATAAAATAAATAATAATATAAAATTTAAAATTAAATAATTAATTTTATTTATTAAAAAGAGCTTGAAGCCTATAAATCAGTAATATATCGATGTTTTTGATATTCACGAATTTTCGGCACTGCCTTTTTCAAGTAATTTTGGAAAAAATAGTTCTTATAATTAACTAATTATTAATAAAATATTTAATAAGTAATTAATTAATAAATAATAATAAATAAATAATAATAAATTAATAATTAATTAATTATAAATTAAATATAAATTAATTAGTAATAATAAAATAACATAGTTATAAATAATAAATAAATAAAATAATTAAACAATATTAATAATAAATAAATGAATAAATAATGGAATAAATATAAATAAATAATTAAGTATTAATAAAATATAGGGTTTCCATGATAAAAAAAACTGTATTGTAAAATAAAAAACTAAATTGGAAAAACATGGATTATAATATAATTGATATAAAAAAATAAATACACTTTAATACCCACATCATTAAATCCTTTTTATCGTACAAGTTGAGGTTACATAACAAATTAACAATAAGTTTTATTAAATTTTTTGATATTAAAAATATTATGTATATATAAATAAATAAAAAAGAGATTCTATAAAATAGTGTTATTGTTAACTTATTGTAAACTTATGTGGTTAATAAAATCCAAAAAATAATTATCAATTTATATATTTAAAAAACCGCAGTTATTATTGGAGCGAATTATAAAGGATATTTTATGATTAAACTTATTTTAATTTTTGATAAAAATGTTTAATTTAATTTATTAAAATGAAATTTATGTTTTTTCAAAATATTTTAAACAATCAAAACTCTGTTTTTAAGCATATTAATTAAGCATATTAAGCGAATGAAAAATAATTTAAAATATTATACCATTTTTAAAAAAAGAGAAATTATATTATTTTGAAAATTCATTTATTGGTGTTTACATAAAAACTTTGAAAAGTTACTTTTAATTGTTGCATTTTATAGGTGGAATTAAATATATTAAATTAAAATAGTTTTTTTTATTTTACAATATAGCTTTTTTATCATGAATAAATAAATAACACTAAATCAATAATAAATTTCTTACAAACTCATAATTTCACTATCAAATATATTCCAAAATAGCTCAAATTAATCTTTCGGATTATTTCCAACTCTTATATCACCATTTATAAATAAGCAAAACAAGCTACATCGACATTTATTTTGAGATTTCAAAAACGTTTTCACAAATTCAGTTCAACTTTATCATTAATATCAATAAAATTCAAGTTAAAAATTTAATTAAAAATAACTGAGAAATTTATTTTTCACTTTTTAGAGAAATCAAAATTAAAAATAAATTAAAAATAGCAAACTTGACCTATAACAGGGGTCCTTAAAGTGTTGGATACCGAGGGCCACTTTAGTAATGCAGTAAGAGCTTGCGGGCCATAGGGTACCATGCAGCGTCAAAATCACTAAGCCTGAGCTTAGTTTATAAATATATAACTGTTTCAGCCGATTGCGGCCTCGCGTCTATTTGCGCACACAGACGTGAGGAATGGTGATTTCGTTGGAATTTGGTATGTATTTTTTTTTATAATAATGTCGAATTGATTATTTTTCTTGTTCGAATATTAGAATTCTGGAGTTTCTGGTTAAAAACGTTTTTTTGTATTTTGAATTTTAAAATTTTAAAAAGAATAACTGAACAATTGACTTTGAGGGGATCACTTACTGGTCATGAAGGACCTATTACACAGATTGCAACTAACCCAATTTATCTTAACACTCTAATTTCTGCATCAAGGGATAAATCTTTGATTATTTGGGAGCTTAACCGTGATGAAAACAGCTTCGGTTACGCTAAAAGACCATTGAAAGGACACAGTGGATTTGAAAATGATGTTGTTATGTTAAGTGATGGTCAATTTGCATTGATTGAATCATGGGACGGAACTTTAAAGTTATGGAATTTATCTGAAGGAAGACATTTATACAATTTAGAAAGAGGTGATATTGTCTATGAACCAAACAGATATTGACTATGTGCTGCAACTGGAAGGTCTATCAAGGTTTGGGATTTGGAAAATAAAGTTTTGGTTAGAGATTTGAAAGCTGAAGTTATTGATAATAAATCAAAAGCAACTGCTGAAGTTACTTGCTTATCATGGTCAAAAGATGGTCAAACTCGAGCTCATGTTTTGTTGACTTTTGAACAAATGATTAATCAAAATAAAAAATGGCTTGTTATAACTCATTTTGATTAGTTCAATAGCCTAAAAGTATAAGGCTTACTTACTTGATATATAATAAACTTAAATGAAATTAAATAAACAGTAATGAAGAGCTTGAATTTAAAACTAGAAATGTATAAGAATTTCGTAATAACACATGAAATATTTATTCTATTTATGTATCCAACATAAAATGTTGTTACTTGTCAAACCGTTTGTATTGAAGTTCAAAGTAACTGTTTTTATATTTTTAGCTCAGAGTTTGTCAAATTTTAATTCACTTCTCGTAGTGAACATTGTGTGATTTGTGAAGTTGGGATTTTTGAGAAATTATATGACCAAATCGAGGTTCACAGCTTGTTATTGCAATGCACAGGATTGCTTGGAGATAATTATCAGTTAATCGTGACCTCATCTTCGATTTTGTGATATTCATTGTAGAAAACATTTTTTCAAAAATGTATGTGGCCCCAAAAAGTGACCCAATACGCTGAGTATGTTGTGAAATAAGACGGGTAAGCCGAAACCGAAAGGCTTTGATAAAATTCCATCAAGGCTAGTGGATGAAATGTTCGCGCCTCTGAATTTTCCTGCAATTCAATCAGCTGTAATTGCAAATCAGTTGGCGCAATCTCTGGCTCACAAGTAAACGGATTCTGAAAAATGGCAAATGACTGTTCATGAAATCTGAAGTCAGAGAAACGTCGGGCAAATTCAGATAACAGGCTGCCAATAATCTCGAAATATTTGTCAGAACGAAAAAGTCCAAGAGCTTTTCCATTTTGGTTTGAAATCTCTGTGCAAGCCGCGAAATGAGATAAATTTCCGTCCTTCAGTTGTTTTTGCAGTAAGGTTAGAATTCTTACAAACGATTTCACACTGTGCACTAAATTAGCAATAAACTTTCCACAGCCTTGCAGTTTCAAATTAAGTTCGTTCATAAGTGAAGTGATGTCTACTAAAAGTGCTAAATCAATCAGCCAACCAACATTTTGTAGCAGACCTAAACAATTTTGTTCATTTCCTTTCAATTCTTTTTGATTTTCGTTTTTATTATTCAGAAATTCAAAGATTTCGTTTCTGAGATTAAAAAAACGTTTTAGTGTTGCATCTCGGCTTAACCATCGAACAGGTGTAAAATAAATCTGCTTCAAATTCTTTCAGAAATGTTTTGAACTCACGATGATTCAGTTTTAATAAAATTTACAGTTTTTATAACGACAGTCATAACATGTTCCATCTTTAACACATTCATTACAAGTGCTTCTTGGTGTATTATGCAGTGGTAATGAAGAATGTCTCGTCCTTCTTCAGTAGCTTTTTTTAAATCAAACCAACAAGACCAATTTTTTCGCTAACCATTGACGGAGCTCCATCTGTAGTTATTCCAGTGAATGCTGACTAGTAACATTTCATTTCTTCGATTGCCGTGCACATTGCTTTGAATATATCTGTTCCTCTCGTTCTTCCTTTTAAACTACAAATTCTTAGGACATCTTCAACAACTTCAAAATTGTCAGTTATATCAAGAATAAAAATTAATAGCTGGACAGTGCCACCAATATCTGTACTTTCGTCCATTGCTGGTGAAAATGCAAAAAACTTTTCAGCCTTGAGTTGAAGTTGATTTTCAAGATCTTTGCCAATGTCTTCAACTCGGCGTGTCATAGTTTGACTTCATAAACTGACTTCTTTGAAGGCATTTCTTTTATCAGGACACACTTTATCTACCACTTTCATAAGACAATCCTTTATAAATTCACCATCACTGAACTGTTTACATTTTTTTGCAATTTCATGAGCGACAATGTAGCTGGCCTCAGTACTTGCTTCATTGATTTTACTAATCTTTTTAAAGATCAACTGCTTGGCTGAAAGTCCAGTTTGTAGTTTTGCCACCTTTTGTTTTCTCTGCTCGCCAACATAAGCAACGTACTCTTCGTGGTTGGTCTCATAATGTCTTTTGACATTGTATTCTTTCCTCACCGAAATTATTTATTGGCATATTAAACAAATTATCTTTTCATTGTTCTCAAAAACAAAATAGTCATTGGTCCAGCTCCATTTTATTGATAAAATTTTTAATTAAATTAATAATATTGAGTTTTATTAACGTAACATTGACATTACAAAAACAATTTATTTTTCCCCTCCAAAATTT
Source organism: Schmidtea polychroa (assembly GCA_959609185.1). NCBI lineage: Eukaryota > Metazoa > Platyhelminthes > Tricladida > Dugesiidae > Schmidtea > Schmidtea polychroa. The sequence goes on from CAUHTR010000120.1 coordinate 95,038, forward strand.
GAAAATTCCACCAGGGGCCGCATTTGACCTGATTAAGGGCCGCACTTTGGAGACCCCTGACGTATAACCTGAATGTTAGTCAACTTTCAAACATTAATAGATTTTGAATTTGAAACAAAATTGTATTTTTTAATATCAAATTTTAATTTTTAAAAAAAGTGAGAAGAGTACATAAAATTTATAATTTATAATTAAGATAAAGATTTCATTTTTGGAAATAAGTTTAAAAAAAATTAGAAAAAATGTACATAATAATTTTAATAATTACTTACTTGCTCTTTCGTCATTTCAGAAAACGATTCAGGACGATTTGTGCGCTTACGTTGACTTTCAATAGCATTGGTCAGATAATCGAAATATTGGACAACCGACATGTTTTGTGTATTAATATTTTCCAATGTCGAAATTACTTTCATCTTATTATTCACTGTTCCAACTTGCTCAGATACTCCAGAATATGTTGATGCAAAAGATTGCAACTGAGTATTACTTTTGATATTTATGTCTTGGCCATTCAGTTTATGGGAACTTCGAATGATCCCTGAATCTCCGGAAACCCCTTCTGGATTAAAGTCGGCATGCCAATTGTTCAACTTTTCCCGTAAATATACTAACTCCGTTAACCATTCTTGAACCTAGATACCGTTAATTTTGAATTTGGAGAGTTAATTTTATGATACTTGAGAATTTCCTGTCTTTTCAATATTTGGAGGTTTACAGCCATGTTGGCGTTCAAAGCTTTCTTCGAATTCTTTCAACATTTTCCGTAGATATTTTATTCTTTCTTTTACTTCATTTAAATTGAGCTTACGGTCAGAAAACATCGAATTCTCAAATTTTTTTAGATGAATCAAAAGTATTTAATTTGTCTGTTTTGTAATTCATGGAGTTTTCTTTGGCATCATTAATCAGAACATCTCCATCAAAATCATCTAAATCGATGAGATTATTTTGGCACTGCCACTCTGGCAGTATGTCGTCAATCATTACGGCCTTTAACAATAATCAAATCAGCAATAGAAGAAAATTTTGATAAAATTACTTTTAAATCACGAAGGCGTTATAAAAACGGAAGAATTATTTTAGTGAATATTTTATTAGGAATACTCTTTATGAAATAATAATTAAACCTACGGCTTAAGTTGTAATTAGAAGAGCTATATCAAGTGAATATTATGGACGCGCAAGAAAAACCAAGTAACTGAGCTTCTATTGTGTCATCAGTATTGTATTGGGTTTGGCTTTGTCATGTTGCTAATTTCTCATGCCCAATATATACGCACCATAAGCTTTTTTGATGAATATGAAGTTGGAGTAGATCCTCCGATTTTGAAATATGCCCGTTTTTCTGATAATATTATTACAAACGACTCATTTCTTATCATCGGTTATCAAGCGGTTCGAAAAAGAATCAACATTTTGGAAATATAGAAGAGAAGAATAAACAAAAGAAACTATCTATAAATTTTCCTCAATCAAATGATAAAAAACCCATATTTTGTTTTTTAATATGAAATTAATCTGACATATTCTCTGAGTAATTGCTTTGTTGAAGATGTTTAATTGTTCTCCGAGAATTATCATCATTCATTTGACCGTGATTAACAGTGAACCATACGCTACACACATATACAAGGTGACCAGAAATTACTTGCACTAACTTCTTCAAATTAAAAAGTTTTCAAATTTTTAGTATATTTTATATATATATATATATTTTTCGCTGATTATGTATCCAAGTAATATTTTAGATCATATGTGACATTGTAACTTTAATTTAGAATTTAGATTTTTTTAATTTAGAATTTATATATATATATATATTTATGATTTATATATTATTTATAATATATTATTTATTTATATTATTTATTTATATTATTTATTTATTTTATATATTATTTATATATTATTTATATATTATTTATATATATATATATATATATTTATGATTTATATATTATTTGTATACAATGTTTTTGCTAACTGAAAAATTTACACGCAAATAACATTAAAAATTTTACTTATAAAAATAAAATCTGTTTGACTTACATTTCCAGATTTATTAGCTAAATAAGTGAAATCTTTTTGATCAATAATATCGTTCCAGGTTTCTTGGGTGACCAACAAAGGTTTTCGTGTAGAATTCTTGTGATTTTGAGACGATTTTTTTAATTTTGAAGTATTAGCAGACAAGGAAATGTTTGAGCGCGGTTGAGCAGTTGGTTCTGTGCTAGATTTAGTCGATATATCTGTGAATTCATTAGCATCACTAGAATATTTTGATATGCTATGCGGCATACTGGATGTGCGCATCATTCTATAGTCATTATTATTAATTGGTACCTATGAAATAACATATTTGTTATTTAATACTGATCACAGGAAAGGAATTTTTACAAAATAACTGTGTAGATATTGATTTAGAATCGTGATTTTCTTTATATTTTTCGTCAACAAAAAAAATCAATAATATTTTTCACCTATTTGTCGCATATTAACGACAGAAATTTCCAATAGCTGTTTGTTTATTAACACCCAATTTATTCGGGAATCGCACACAGCACTAGTTCATTAAATTATTTCATGTTCCCATCTTGATTTTTAAAAATAATTCATCACTATTACGCAATTTTAATAATTAAATTCATAAAAATTCTGTAGTAAAATTTCATTAGTAGTAAAACAAATGCCGTTAACTGATTCTGATAACATAAGATTTACAATTACAATTGCCATCACTTTATAATTTGTACAAATAGACAATGAAAACTATGTTTGGAATAAACAAGGATTAAATAAAAACCAAAATTAGTTGTAAATATAACTTTGAACAAAATGTTAGATAATCATTGAAGAATAACTGTCAAAATATCTAATTTTTTTACAGGTAAAAAGAGACATGTTTGACAATACATTTGAATTCAGTGACTCTTTTTATTTTTTAAAAATTTCCTAGAATTATTTTGATCATTAGAAAAAATCGCTAAATGATTAACATAATAATGAAAGCCAGCCAGTACAAATAAAATTTATAAAATATCATCAGTAATTTTAAATCTGATAAAATAAAAAAATTAGAAATCTGTTATCAGTTTATTTAATAATATGGAACTTTCGGGCTATTAAAAGGCATTATCAGATTTGCATTTATTACCACAAAACATCACGAATCAGAAAATATATATGTTATCTTTTATTATATTTATTTAACGTTTATACGAACCAAAAGTGAATATCCAACTATGTTTATAATATTGTAATACAAGTCAAACCACGTTTATTCCAACAGTCAGTTGGCCCCAATAGGGCAATTGAATTAACGGGGTTTAATCTACAAGTAAAGTTCATTAGAGATAAATGTTATTAAGAAATTTTTATGTATGTGCCTATTTAATTGTAAATATTAAATTCATAAAGATGTTTCTGTATAGTACTGATTTGGAAAAAAACGAGATAGGAATTGACTACATTTGAGTTGTATACTATTGAATAAATTTTCGGTTTCTTTCAAAATAAAGAATTATATATTTATTTGCAATATTTCAAATTAGTAATTTGAAAAAAATAATATAACATTATTGAGATAAATTTGTTTAAAATTTTGACTTTCAACTTTCGAAAGTTCTAATGTTAATAAAAAAATACTCTTGTTAATGAATTTCCAGGGAAATGGTTCGAATCATAGGTGTTTTGATTGAGGATTTTACTATATATTACTATCATTATTTAATACTAATAATAATATTAATAATTTTAAAATGTTCACATAATAAAAGTTAGCAACAAATGCATATATATATTAAAAAGAATACCCAAACATGTAGCTACCATTTCATAACTTTTTTTCGTTTAAATCGTGAAAAATCGGGCGCGCGCCGAAGCATATACCGCGATTCTATGCGCAGTGAATGTTTTAACGTAGCTATCGTTAGGATGACTTTTGGGCAAAAATTTTCGATTTTCAGATAAAAATTGAAACAAAAATTTTAAATCTATAATTTTCCAACTATCGAATAATTACATAATAACGCTCTTTACTGAATTTATTTTATTGGCTTTAATTAAACTTTTTTTATTTTGTATTATAAATTATTTATTCAGCACGAACTTTAGATCTAAGCATTTCGGCAGTAAATTCAACGCTTCATAGGATACATAAATGTATCGAAAATGGTCTTAACTTAAATAACATACCCAAAAAACCTGGGCCAAGAACTCAACCACTGGATTCTAACGTTAATCCTAGAAATAATACAAATAGATCAAAGTTTGACGCAAAAAGGTATGCATGAAAGCCTTCAAGAAGTTGGTTATAAAACTGCCAGAAATTTTGGAAGAAACATACAACCAACAAATCATGCGCCAAAATGGCATATTTAAAATGGACAATGTACGATTCCATCATATTAACAACGTCAAGGATTTTTGTGTTGAAAATATTATCATTATCAAATATTTACCGTTGTATAGCTAAAACCTGAACCCAATTTAAAAGGTTTTCTGCAATAAAAAGTAGATATGCGTCTTTAAGACCATCTTTACTTCCCTTATGATTAAGCAAAATGTATCCTGTGTGATTAACGAAATGAAAGAAGATCCTTCAATTATATATATTATGTAATTATGGGGAAATGCGTGAATCTTGTTTTGACCTTTAATGGTGAATATTTTTAATAATAAATGTTATTTATGGGTTTTTCTTTAACTTTTTCATTAAAACATTTTTATCTGCGAAATATCATAAAAACAATAAATTAATTTATAAATATGAATAATTAAGTTATGCTTAACAATATGCAATTTATAATTGATTCTGAATTTTCTCATAAATTTTTTAAGCTTTAGTTTTTGTGGCATTGGTATCAATTGGAATTCTTTTTTGATTTTTGTCTTCTACCCATATCATTAGAGCCTTTTCCATGTTTTCCATCGTAACATTTCTTACATATCAGCTGCTACACTTTTTCTAATTAAGTCTTCTTTTTCTTTATTGTTCTTATTGTTGCTTCATTCATAAAATAAAATAAGGCAACATCTACTATTCTATCTTTATTTCTTAGACGGTCCAAAATTTCAATTTTTGTTTTTAAAGATAAAATTGTTCTCTCCATCTCTGTTTTGTTAATTTTTGGTTTTGTCATAGTAAAATTAAAGTTATAAATTAAATAAAAGGATGTTTTAAAACATAATTCTTATTTAGTTACTTACTTAAAATAATTTACAATATAATTAATTGTGAAAACTAATACGAGATTATTAAAAATAAAGTTTAAAATGTGTAGGTGAACAATGATGATATTCGTTCTGTTGTTTAAAATCAATTAATTCATAGACACATAAAAATTTTGTTTTGAACACTATAGGAGGAATTCCCATTTTTTGTGTTTTTATTATCATTTCTATTACGGTTTTATTAATCATTTTCTACATGATTTTTTTTTAATTTTGATTTAAAAACCGTGTAAGATGGAAAACGTGCAAAACAAGTAGCGTGTAAAACGATGGATAGGTGTATTTATAATCAATTTATAATTATTTAAAATCAATTTATAATTATTTATAATCAATTTATAATTATTTATAATCTATATATATAAAATAGTAAAAATGTTTCCGACAATGTATGTATGTCCGCTCTGAACTCGGGAGTGGTTAGAGCTATCGTCTTGAAACTTTCATTATTTGGTAGATGCATCTTTAATGAGGAACCCTACTGTTTGTAAGGGATCCGGACAAAAGGCCGACATAGACAAAAGGCCGACAGACAAAAGACCGACGTGGAAAAAAAGCCGACATGAACAAAAGCAAACAAAAAGATAATTTAATTCATATATTATAATTTAAAAGTTTTTATTGTAAAGAATAAACATAATTTTAAATTGTTTCAATAATACTTATTTATTATTATTTATTATTAGTATACTAAGAACTCAAAACAAAGTAGAGAATTCGAACAGAATATGGCAAATATTGGTTGGAAAAAATCATCCTGAAATATTCTACATAATTTTTTTTTACGGGGAATAGCGTATAATTTAAGTTTTTAGATTTTTATTGTAGAAATATTTTTCTGCATCTTTTTTTTTAAATAAATGGTGTTATTTTAATTGTTTATTTATCCTATAAAATTATAAAATTACTTAGTCGGCTTTTATCTCTGTCGGCCTTTAAGCCTGTAAGCTATTTGTCCTCGCCGGTCTTTTGTCTCTGTCGGCCTTTTGTCGTAGACCCTGTTTGTAAGGTCGATCGGGCGATGGCTTCAGTTCTTTTAGTGAGCAGAAGTGAGGTAAAGTCGGAATTTTTAGAAATTTTTTCATACATTTTCTAACATTACTCAATTTATACTCGTACTATTGTGCTGAAATTTTGCTATACGGTAGATAGACCTTAGACCAGGGGTTAACAAAGTGCGGCCCATGGGCCATCTACGCCCGCTGATTATTTTTTTGCTAAATTTTAAAGACATTTTTTATTGTTCAATGTTGCTTTTGAAATTTTTTTGGCAATTTAAATAATTAACAGTCAAGAGCAGCCAAAACAACCGAACAAATCGTTATTAAAGAAATTGTATATATTGCAATTTATTTCAATATTCAGTTTTTCAGATTCCGGCGAAATTTTGGAAAGTTGTTGTTTCCATTCCGGTGGAGTTAGGTTTCTTGATGGGCATTGCAACGCATGTCGGGATTTCGCTAGTCAATTTATAATTATTTATAATCAATTTATAATATTTTATAATCGACGTATAATTGACATTGTATTTATTAAAAAGCTTGACTATGAATCAGTAAATATATCAAATAAAACATCGATATATTTACTGATTCATACTCAAGCTTTTTAACAAATATAATGTCAATTGAAAAGAAATCAGTGGTGAAATTTGAAAAAAGTTCTTATAATAGTATAATTTAGAATAAATACTTTATGTTGGTATAAATAATTATTGAATATATATAATAATTATGTATATAATAATTATTGAAAATGGATTAACTAATGAAAAAATCGAATGAATCTTGCTTACATCAAGTAATGTTGTTGAGGGTATATCAATATCTTCTGACAAATGGTTATTCACACAATTACTAATGGCTTGATGCAAATTTGATGATATACTAGTAGGAAGAGGAGCTGGACACATTTGGTTATCATTCGAACTACTCAAATCAAAATCACCACTAAGTGATGGGCTAGATTTATGACCTTCAGTTGACATGCTGGAATAAAATTTGATAAATATTTATAATAATGTAAATATAAACATTATAGAAAACTGGTAATCGATTTTACAGTAAAGAATTTTATTTTAAAATAAATAAATTTACTTATTTTCTATTGTTCCTTTCCCTTCATGGTAAAAATATTGATTAACCAATAAGCGAAATACAAGGCGTGGATAAAAAATCCTTCGACACGTACACAAATAAAATTAATAAATCCATGATATTTTAAACACAAAACAATGAATGTCTATAGACAAATATTTTTTAATTTGTTTTACCTAATGAACGCCTATTGACATGGTTTACGGTGTGTTTTACGGTGTGTGTAACAGCAAGTTGAATTTTATAATGTTATCCGTTTTTAGATTTTGAGAAAGACAGAAAAGAATAGAGTTGCCACACTTCCTACTTTCGCTAGGACAGTCCTACAATTTGGATGTGTCCTACGTGCTCCATCAAAGGGAAATTGTCCTATTTTGAACTGTTTACCCTACTTTGAACCATTTTCTCTTTAAATTTAAAGCAAAGGCATCTAGATTAAAATATTTAAAAACAATTCTGAAAATTTTTTTAAACATGTTTGTATGTATTTGATTTTACAATGTGGATATTTGTCCAACTTTGAGCCTCTCAACATGTGGCAACCCTAGAAAAGAAGGGCATTATTTATCAGCTGCACGAAGCATATGGAAATAAAGCACCAGTCAAGGTCACTATTGATAACTGGATTAGAGAGTTTTCTTTTGGCAGGAACGATGTGTTTGTTGAAGAAAAAAGTAGACGACCCCAGGAAATCGGCAAAAATAAATTCGAAAAATTGAAGATTATTGTGAAAAAAGGAGACGAGTGATCCACAGAAATCTGTGGTAAATAATGATAAATAATGATAAATAATGCCCTTCTTTTCTAGGGTTGCCACATGTTGAGAGGCTCAAAGTTGGACAAATATCCACATTGTAAAATCAAATACATACAAACATGTTTAAAAAAATTTTCAGAATTGTTTTTAAATATTTTAATCTAGATGCCTTTGCTTTAAATTTAAAGAGAAAATGGTTCAAAGTAGGGTAAACAGTTCAAACATGCTGGAGGGCATTAGAATCAGATTATTATGCAGTAGATCCGTAATATGTTTCTTCTTATTATTATTAATATTATTATTATTATTATTATTATTATTATTATTATTATTATTATTATTATTATTATTATTATTATTATTACTATTATTATTATTATTATTATTATTATTATTATTATTATTATTATTATTATTATTATTATTATTATTATTATTATTATTATTATTATTATTATTATTATTATTATTATTATTATTATTATTATTATTATTATTATTATTATTATTATTATTATTATTATTATTACTATTATTATTATTATTATTATTATTATTATTATTATTATAGAGCGTCTATATGTTAAGCTAAAAACAAAAAAAATTGTTAATCCTCAATTTTCTGAACAGCCTTCCATTTTGAAAAGAAAAGAAATCATCTGTTTAGAAGAAATGAAGAGAAAAAATTGTAAATGAAAATCAATCAAAGAAAAATTATTAAAAGATTTTAATAAAAGCAAAATAATTCTTAGAATAGAAATAATTTGGTAAATTATTTATCTTAACGAACATGTTAAAAGCCAGATCAACTCGTTTCTCGATACAGGTTTATTTTTATTGCAAGTATTTACCTACAATTGTAAATTTCATAAGGATCCAGTTATTGATATTGAAAAGTTTTCAAGTTTATTTAGAATACCTAGTGAGAACGATTTTAATTTATGTGACTGAAAAATAAATTTATAAAAAAGAACAATTCAATATTTGGAAAAAAACCCATATAATAAATTCGACCCAATAAACGACTACGACTTCATAAAAGTGCAATTATCTTTTCACTCTGAATCACAGCTAACGAATTTGCAATTTAATAAAACAATAAATCTTAATAATGGAAAAGAATAAATCAATACCAAGGAATAAACTTTTAGTCATTAAAAAGTTTCTAAAACGGAAATTAGTTTTAAAATCTTATTTAATTTAATTAAGTTTTTAAAACTTTTATAAATGTTACGCTATCGATAGATTAAATTTGTGATAATTTTATAAACCCAACGGAATATTATGAAACAAAAGGATATAAATAAAACAATAAATATCGGTAGTATTCTATATTTGCAAATATTGACAAATTCGTAATAAATTTCTATGTAAAGATGAAAGTATAATTTAAAATAATTTAAAACATTTGCTATTATTAAAATTAGAAATTAAGCAACAAATATTGTCATATCCTAGATTGTCTCAAAATGTGATCCATGAATCACAGTAGTGATTCAGAAATTTTCTTGTTTAGGAAAATTAATTCAAAATCAACATTCGTTGAAATTAAATAAAGATGAAGATTTCCACCAGTCATGAGCGTTAGAATTATATTAAAATTTAATTGGTTCATGTTTGACACAGTTCAAATGGTTTCCGATTTTAAGTTACGAAAATGTGAAATTATTAATAAGGTTTGTTTGCCAAAATGTACATCCTTTGATCGTTAGAAAATTGTAAAAATTGAACTATTAAACTGAATATTTTTAAAATCTTATAATCTGTGCAAATAATTTTAAATGTTCAATTGAAATATTCCGTTTAATTCAACTATTTAGACGGTAAACAGTAATTCATTAGTCTAATAAGCTTGTAAATAGTTTTTATTCCTTAACCTTTTCAATACTGTAGGGACACATTGTCCCAGAGAATTTTATAGTCTATTTTAGTACTGTACGGTCATAGGCTCGTAAACAAGTCCAAAGCTGTCTGGTTTGTTGCTGTTTGCTGTCTGCGTTTTTTCTTTTCTATAAAATTTTGTCAGTCAAGATGATGCTAACAAACAGTAGACACGTGCGCTATAAATATTACATGAATTATTAAAATAAAAAAATCGTATTGAAAGGGTTAAAATAAGGTTGACTTTCAATAAAAATTGTTTTTTAAGAAATTTTATTATTCTATGTGAAAATAGGTCAGATGCTAGATTAGTCTTCCACGTCAACATTTGAATTGGTGGGATTTATTTAGAATTATATAAATGATAGAACTCATTCATGATTATAGTTCTGAAGCTGTGAAAAACAAATATTATTTAATACCTTCTCAACATCCAATTTCTTTAAAAGTCAACCGCTTTTGCTCTTTAATACGGTTCAAATATTTTGACATTTATTTTTATCAAAGATAATATTAACCCTTTCAATCCGGCTTTTAGGGATGTTTAAACCCTAGTGGTATATAGAGTTAAATTACTATAAAGCTTCGATTGAATCCACTCACTATATATCGTTTCAAAGTTATATTTTCATAATTTTTTAAAATAATGTTTAAAGGTTTTAACTGTTTCCTATGAGTGATGGTCAGTCAAAAATTCCAAAAGAGATTTTTAAACTTCTAAAAAAATTACAATCCAAATTAATCTAAAAAAATATATGCACATTCGAAAATTGTTTATATAAATGACCTAGTAAAAATAAAATCATATTTTATTATGATTCCTGATAATGCACGATTGTAAGCAATATTATATGCGAGAGAAAATATTAAATTTGCATTCAATAATTTTAAAAATAAACATTTTGCTGAAATCTACTAAAATGAATTCCTATAGAAATATCGATTTTATTAAGCACATGACATTATTCAATCCAAATCTTACATTTTATAATTGTTACTTTATTACCACAAATATATCCACATGAATAATGAAAGTAAGCTTAAATGCGCTGATTAATACACTGGGTTCATGCTCTGTATAGTTTAGATTTTGCTTGAGGGAAAGATAACCGCAATCTTGCATTGGATTGTACAGTACAACTGTACCATACAATGTAAATTTCAAGCACTTTTTCATTGATCAGAAAGGTCAAAAAAGGCTTTACAATTATTACAGAAAATCATTGCTTCGTATTTCTCTGTTTTCTTCGTTTCCAATTTCAGTGTGGAGTATTTTTATGAGTTTTCAAGGTATTAAACATTCTTAATCTTTCCAATTCACTATAGTCACTCTTGTGTTACTCTACTGTACAATAATTTGGTCAATTTTTAGTTCTGACATTAAGTTCAATTTTTATTGAATCTAAGAGTGTAATAATTGATTCCTAGATTAATAATCTATGAGACGAGACTTTTCATTTAAACCCATTCAAAGTATTTTAATCAAAAAAATCTCAAATTCATTAACTATTATGAGTTCCCACTTTTCCACTTAGAATAGTAATAGTAAGAAATATTTTATTTTCTGTTATTGATTGGGTAAATTTATTTATCGATAATTTTGAAGAATTTTGAAGAAATCATAAGGTTTATGTGCTAATAAAGTTGTGACAGCTGTTGAAATGATGATATTAACTGCGTTGAAATCAATCACATGTAATTATATTTCGTTCGGTTATAATGTAAACTGTGATTCCGTAGGATGTTTATCATCACAGTGAGATAAATTTAACAATGTATTTATCGTTAATGTAAATATGTATACAAAATTATATAATAATATATTTTAAATAGCACGTGGATGATTGTTAACATCGCTCAAAAAGTGAAAATACATTGAATTCTCTGAGTTTTAGTCCTTGAGAAAAATTAATTTTGGGGAAATCTTTTGAATATTTGAAAATTATTATTATTATGATTAAAAATAAAAATTCCAATAATCCAAATAATTATTTTGACCTGCAAAGAACTTATTATTTATTTGGAAAATTACATTACCTATGCTGCCATCATAAGTTTTTTCACGCTTAGATAAAAAAAACAACACTATAAGTATTACTTTGAGAATATAAACCTTGGAAATGAATATATAACCTAAATTTCGGTCCATTTTTTTAAATATAGCACAAATAAAATTTCAATAAAAGCCGATAACAATAATAGGTTTATTAGTAATTACATAATTATATGTTCGGAACTCAATATAATTTATTAAACAATCTCAAAATACCCACTGATTAATGCATTTTGTATATGACTTTTGGATTAAATGATTTTATCATTAAGAACTCATAAGTAATACATTCCTAATGGTTTATGAAACTCTTAGATAACACTTTAAAATTGGATATTTCTATTTTTAACTTACGTGCCTTATTATGTTTAATAATATTGCCGTCTACTTGTTGTAAATCTATTAATAGTACATATGAATTTATTAGATTACTGGATTTGGTTCTGTTGTCATATAGTTTTCTGAAGATTTTAAAAAATATTGAAGTGTCAATATTAAAATTATTTTAAAGTTTTATAAGGTTCGCAAGATGTTCAGTAATAAATCTGTGACACCACTTGGTCTATGTTCTGATGTCGTATATTGTTTCACTTGTATTGGGTGTAATGCCGTATATATTCGAGAGATTACCCGTCATCTCTGTACACGAATTCGAGAACATGTCCGTTTCAGTGGAAATAGTAATATTATTGAGCATAATAAGACATGCAATTGAAAATAGAAAATTTCCAAATTTAAAATGTTATCCAAGGGTTTCAAAGATTATTGAGAGCGTATTACTTTTGAAATTTTGATGATAAAATCATTTAACCCCAAAATCAACACACAAAATGCAGTATCCAAATACATTAAGTATTTAATTGATTTTATTATGATTAATAAATGTTATTGAATTCTGAATATATAATTATGTATTACTAACAAATCAATTATTATAATCGTTTTTATTGAAATTGTTTAGTGACTGATTATGACAGCGAAGCTGTGGAAATATATTGGAAAAATATTTAAAAAATACTGTTCTTTTATTTATATGAAAAAATTACCACTGTTATTGAAAAGTTTATTTAAACTTTAAGAGGTTGAGATAGTTGTGACTCTAGTCATATGCAACCGCATGAACCAAAAACGTCACAATGACCATGACGTTTCATGAGTGGTGCATAATTCAGTGAAAAATATATTTATATTCAAATATATTTCAAAAATTAATGAATCTAATGCATTTTCAAAGTAAACCAGCAAATATGCGTCTTCAAGAGTTTATAAAAAAGAAATTTTCAGAAATTTTATAAAGATTAAGAAGATAGTTTATATCTTTTATAAACTACATCTTAAATAGAAACAGCATCGAAAGATCTAAACATTGCATAAAACTGAATAATGATCATAAGAAAGTCACTTCTCAAAAACGAAGATATGATATTTGAGAATTGATTTCACCTGAATTGATAAAGAGCATGAATCAAAAGAATCTTGTGTTGAGTGTGAACATGCACTACCCAACAGCAGTTAAAATTTTGAAACATTAGAATAGATATTTTGATAGTATTCATTCCGCTTTAGAAAGTAAAATTATAGAGTGTTTCAAAAGAGAGTGTAATGAACTAAAGCAGCAAAAAAACATTTAATTGAATTTGTAAAAGAAAAATAGGAATGCAGTGAAATTATCCTGTTGAATGATGAAGCGCACACACTGTTGATAAATTAGTGACACTTTGTGCTTATTATATAACTATTTACATTTATACTCAAAATTTATTTGATTTACAAGGAAATGTAATTTGTATGTGTGTGTGAGACTTATTGACTTCTGTGGAGATAAATTTTCTATAAAAAGATATATTGAATTTATTAAAAAGAAACCTTGAAGACTATAAATCAGTCATAGATCGATGTTTTTTGATACTCACGAATTTTCGGCACTGCCTTTTTCAAGTGAATTTTCAAAATTTAATTAATTAAATGATAATTTAAGCCTTTTGCTGCGTTTAATATATTTAATACAAATGAAAATATTTTCGACTATAAGATAGCCCTTTTCAAAATAGCCTTTTTCACGAGGCACTCCAACAAAACCATAAAAATCATTAAATTTATTGTGAAATTTTCCAAATTTTAACGGGTGAAATTATTTAAATTATTAACTGAAAAGAATTAACTACAAGGGTTTACTAAATTTCGTCATCTTTCGACATGACTTTAATTTTAAAAATATTATTTTTGGATTTTGACCATCCATAAAAACCTTCAAAATGACCCTTGCCATACCCTTTATTAAACATTCGGATACCCTGAGTAAAACACTTCGAAATAAGCCATTTATCGCAGAAATAATAATCAACTTTGATCCAGCGGTATTAAAATATGTATATATATATAAACATTACAAGCTTTGTGATACCCAGTGCAAATCCCAATAGTAGACTAGTTTCGAGCTTTTGGCTTTCATCAGTACTATCCGCCACTGTTGACACTCGTCATTATCATTCCACAAATAACAAATCCCGCTTGAGATAATTTACCAGTGGATAATTCCGCTTCTGTCCCATCAAACACACCACATTGCCTTCTTACAGCGGATGCCTTTCGGTAAACATTTCTTTGGCTTTACGTTTGGCTTTATTGTTGTCGGAGATTTCATGAGATCCATACAGGCAGTTTCCATATTTTCCCGAGTTTCTTAAGACGACGAACCACGAACAATGATTGAATTGTCCAAATTTGAATTCTTCTTCCAACATTTTCGTTCCCAAGCTTTCGTACTCTTCCACCGCTGCTAAAAGTGCCTAGTCTTTCTTATTTATCATAATCGTTTGTATCACTCGATTTCAACTTCTTGAAACATCTTTCAACTTGACTTTTGCTGATTGTTCCTTCGTCAAGAGGTTCGATGAGATCGCGAAATGACTGTTGCTTACAACCTTTCTCGAAGTGGTAGAGCATAATATGGTGAATATTGATATGATTTTCGATACGCAATTTCACTAACTTAAAAACGCCAAAATTAAAAAACCCGCAATAATTATGCACTGACCGAATATAATAAGAGAGACCGTTTGTTGACTATTTTTAACTAAAAACTTACTTTTAAAGCTTTTTAATGAGTATTTACTTTTAGGCTTTTTTAAAGAATTTTATTGATAGTTAAAATTTAGAAAGATTTTTTGGGCGAATTTTTTAGGCTTTTTAATAATAATACTAAAAGTAAAAAATTTTTAAAAATTAATTTTAAGTTTTTCTTAGTGGGTTTTAATGATTTTATTTTTAATTGGTTTTTAATGATAATTTATTTTTAGACTTATTAAAAAAATTTAAATAAAATTAAAACAGTCATTTTAGCTGAGAATTTATTCTTGATTTTTTAATAAAATTTTTAAAGTAAAAAAATTGAAAGTGAAAAATTAATATTTTTTAAAAATTAAATTTTTAAAATTAATATTAATATTTTTTAAATAACGCTGTTAGTAAACATTAACGAATAAAATAAAAAATACACTAAGTAGTTCATTTTATTTATAAATTATAAAGAAAAGAATTTTTTAATTATATTTAATTAAATTAAGTAATATATTAATTATTATCAAAATAATTAAATTAAGTAATATATTAATTATTATAAAAATAATTAAATGGAGTAATTAGTTTATTTTTTATATAAAAATAAATTAAAAATTAAGCAAAATAATTTAATAATTATATTATATTAATTTAATTTATCAATTATAAAAAAATAAGTAAAAAATTAAGTAAAATTATTTTATGGATTTATATTAATAATATTATGAGAGAAAATTTTAAATAAATAAATGATTAAAATTACGTCTGTGTAACTAAAGGACTATCCAAACCAAAGTAAGTAGATCCGTTAATTGTTTCCCGATGATGTGAACCGAAATTGTTTTTAAACAATTGATTGAAATGGGTTATAAAGCAGCTCATGATATTATTCATACCAGATTGTAATTTAAGACCCTTAATTTGTAAATAATATAATTACATATTCTATTCAAGATTTAAAACGTTTACTTCCATATCATGCGAACAGCGAAATATATTTGGTCCAAATACAATACCAAGATTAATTCCGTTCATTTTATTCACACTTTCTTTCTCGGCGATTTTTGTTAAAAATTGGCAAATATATTTTAATAAATTAAAATTTTCTTGTGGGAGTACTGACAATAAATGCTTAAATTCTTCAATGCAGTTCTCAATATTATTTACATATTTTTTGTAGATCTGAAATCAATTACAATTACGTGAATAAAAATTGTTGTGCTATTACTTCGACAAATTGAATTGCAATTTTCTCAGGCACTAATCCATCTGGCAATTCTCGAATAAATAATTTTAGTACTGATGCGACTGCGTAAACATCAGTATAACTAGACATATCAAGGCTGTAATTTTCCTCAAATAGAAGTTTGATACTTTCAACAGCCTTATTATTTCCATTAACACGAAAAATTCCTTCGGTTTCCAATCCGTTTATTAATAGAAATTCACATATATTAGTTACAATTCTTGGAACTTTTGCAAATTCTTCTTTCTCAATTAACTTTTTAAGTGAAATTCCAAATGTTTTCGAATAAGGTTGCATAGCATCTCCTGATATAACTCTTTTACGCATTAACGGGCTTGTGTTGATCTTCTTTATTAACTTATCCATTAAAGGAGAATACTAATGCAATTTATTAACCGCTATTAAGAATTGCAATCAGGTAACTGCTAATAAAACATAAATTAATTTAAAATCACTATTACGTCATTAAATTTGCAATTTTTATTTCACATAATTAACATTATTACAAAAATTAAATACTCTTAATAATTTATACATTGTGAAGGTCATATAAATATTTTACAGCAATCAATTTAAATACACAATGAATTAAAATAATTTTAATTTATTTCAAAATTTTAAGAACTTTTTATTTAAATTTAATTATTGTTTAATTTGAAATTTTTTAAACTTATAATTATAAACAGTAATTATAAAAAGATTTTATTTAATTAAGTAATGGCGCTTTTTCAATCACTTTCATGAAATTTATCCTATGAAATGAATATTTTAAATATTAATAATAGTATGTTTAAAATTCTCCAATTTTAATTAATGTCAAATTTATTTTACATATTTTAATGAATATTGAAGATAAATAGTTGAAGATTTTATTTTATTAAAATTCAAATTTTCTTATTTAACTTTCTTTGTAATTTTTAAAACAAACTTATTTTTAATTCATTACAATATCCCTACTCAATATGTGTTGAATTAATACAACTTAAATGTCTTTAACAAAATGCTGGTTAAAGCTATGCTAAATCAAGCTTAATGACTTTTATTTGTTTCATTTCTGGCTGTGTTAAGATTTATTTCTTTTGGCTTGTAAGGTCTACAATATCTTAGTGACAGATATGAGCCTTGCATTGAACGGATTCAAACAGCTTCACATACTGTATTGAAAAATTCATAGGAATATGTGGTATGTTAGTTGTGGTAGCCACGGGTTCGGAGATGAAATCTTGCAAGGTCAAATTTATTTGGAGATTCTGGACTCTGGAACAGATTTCTTGCTATTACTGTTGATGTACTGAATAATATTTGAGCTGGAGAATTTTTGGTTGTATTGGAATATGGTTTTCCATCCTATATTAGGAGAGGCAGCGCTCTCAACCAACCATACCTGCTAGGCAATGTCCTCCACGACTTATTTAAAGTATGATAATATCTTGTGAATAATCCATTCATTTTGGGTGATAGCCAATTGTGAGCTATAGGAGGCTCGTGCGAGCCCTTTGTTAAATTATTCTATGATTTGCGAGCCCCTTGTTCTTTTTGGTAACTATTTTTCCAGCTTCTAGAATAAGTTGTAAATATTTTCTTGTAGTAGTATATTTAGTGAATTTTTACAAAAGGCATATTTTTCTTTCTTTTATTCTATTGTATTGTTTGTTCTATTCTTTATTAATATAATATTGTTGTTTTTTGTGGAAAATAAACCATTTAATTAACATTATTTTATTTTTTTATGTCAGTCGCAGTGACGCATAACTAGGGTACTAGTTCATACGATTCTCGAAGGAAAAAAAGATCGAACCCCTTGTTAAAATTTTCATTGCCCACCTTTGGTGATAGCCCATAGATTTAAGTCGTTTTAAACTATATCACTTGGGTAGATTCCTGAATATATTTGATTAGAATTGGGTATCTTGATCCATGACAACATGTACCGACAGTATTTTGCAATCAGTGTGCTAACAAATTTTTGAGTGACTGAATTTGCACACATACCAGTTAGTTAAATTGCTTCCGGTCATCTTGACTTCATATCAATCATAATCTAATTGTAACGATAATCTGAACACTGGTTAGACTGACCAAGTCTAAATTCATAATTTCAAATGTTTCCTGTTGGGGAAATAGTGAATTGCTGATCTCGTGTGTCGTATAATGTTGCAAAAGGCAAGGTATTGAAATTATTTTATTGACACTGTAATTCCTAGGAGTACTCTGTCAAACGTCAAAAATTGTTATTGTCATTGATTTGTTGTGAAAAAATGCTCGTGGAAAACTTGCTCCATCGAAGATTTGATGTAACTATACCTGTTTTGCTACCACTATGGCGCCTGCTGTCAGATTATTCTAGTATGTCGTATTTGAAACAAAAAAGTTCCTACCTCTACCGGACCCTCCTTGGAATTGATAAAAGCACCTTTTCTTTCCTTTGTCCAATTTATGTTTAGGATCATGTGTAATTTTAGTGAGAGGGTCCAGAATTCCAGAGTAATTTTTAAGAAATTAGTAATAAAAATTATTCATACCTGCAAAGCAGTGCCATTGTTTTAATGTTTAAGATTTAAAAAATCCTTCAGTTTTGACCTTTTTTGGTAAAGGTTTTAAGCAAAAGCTGATTTTAGGCCCAAGTCAAAAATTGTGACGAAATATATCGGTACACAACATGCATACCCAGCACGAAGTAAAATTAAAAATAGTAAAACAACAAAACAAAATAATTAACCCAAATTAAAAGAAAAATCCAAAAAAAGCAAGAAGTATTGTATAAAACCCACACAAACACGGCATGAACACATAACTTAGTAAACAAATTCGAATAAATAGTGATAAAAAAAGAACGCGAATCAGAAAGATTTCCATATAATAACGGCAAGAGAATAAAATTACAGCAAAACAACAAGGAAAAAACCCCACAACATTCCTTAATAATGACAAAATCCACTATGGTCGCCAAGCAGCTAACAAAAGAAAAACATGAGTATAAAATTTATAAAAAATAAAAAGGATTCACGAAAATTTACCAAAAATAAGAATTTTATATTAAAATACAGGGTCTGTGGTTTAAAAGAATATGAAATCCAGTAGATATCGACTCAAAAATAGAATTTACACCCTCAACATATATAATATGAATAATTATTTTGTCTCATCAAATGCCACAAACAAATAGAAAGTATAAGGAATAATTATCAGTTTAAGGAGTTCATTTAACTAAAATTTACTCCTTGATTTTATTTAAAGATAATTATCAAACTAAAATTAATTATCAATCGAATGAAGTAGATATGATGCAAAATTAAGTGACACTGTCTAACACTGGATATCTAAAAAATGTAAACAAACTTTTACATAGGAATTTTTTAATTCGAAAAATCTTACCAAACGGCCCATCGGCCGATGAATACACCGACACAATCAATTTTGCCAAATGGCAAATAAATACATAAATATTAAAAGGACTATGAGGAAGTTAAAAGATTCCTAAAGATTAATTAGAAATTTGGTAAAAATTTTAAAAATATTTTTATTGAAAAATATTTTAAAAAGAAAAAATTTATCAATTTTAAAAAATATTTTTATCAAAGAAATATTTTAAGAAAATCTGAAATTTGTTTAAATAAGAAAAATAAGAACAGACAAGTTTTTTGAGATATCTTTTATTAAATAAAATTTTATGGAATTATTTAGTGATTTAAAAACGGATGAGAATCCTAATATGGTGGCAGCGGTAAACATCGACGCGATTACCGAAAGATTATTGCCAAAAGTGTTCTGTCAAGGTGATGACTTGGAAAAATTCATCAGAAGATCCGAGATCTATTTCGATGCTAAAGGCATCAATAAAAAAGAACAGGAAAGATTAGCCGCATGCATGATCGACGAGAATCTTTTGCAGAAATATGCGAAAACAGTTAAAAATGCAGAAGGATTTCAAGCCAGGTTACGAATGGCATTTGATTACGAAAGAGACGTAATAAAGGATATGGAAAGTTTATTGAATTATAATAGGAGAGGCGAAGAGATTGAAACATATTTTAAAAAAGTGGAGGACCTTGTTGATAGGTTGTTTGAGAATAAAGAATTCACCAAAGAGAAAATAACAGCAAAGATGTTGATAGTATGTGCTGAGAATAAAGAAGTTGAGAAAGAAGTAATATTGCGGAAGATAAAAAGCACAGAGGAGATAAAGGAAACATTAATTCTGATGGATAAAGTGGACAGGTAGAGAGATCATATCAACGCTTTGAAAAGTTAGGCAAGAGTGGTCTATCAGGATCCACAGAGAAGAGGACAGTACAAGCAGAAAGATGAAAGAGAAGACGTCAGGCGACGAGAAGAACCAGAGTGATGGCTATGCCACAAAATAGGCCACACGAAAATAGAATGTCCAGTAAGAAGTAAGATAGAGTGCTGGACATGTCACAGAAGCGGACATATCAGTAGGAATTGTCCAGATAAAAAAGTGCCAAGATGTTTTGGTTGTGGGAAAGAAGGCCATATAAGAAGGTTATGTCAAGAAATACGGTGTAAAAGATGCAACAAAATGGTCATAGATCAGAAAAATGTTATACAAAGTCGAGTTACAAGAAATCGATAGAGAAACAAAGACCGACAGGAAACAGATACAGCCGGATTAATGGAATCGAAGAAGAAGAGGAAATGGAATCGCGCGTAGAGACAAATGAAGATAATTTTAGTAGGATGTACCCAAACAAAAGGGCTCCACCAGTAGAGGAGTTGGTTTGATCCATATACTAACAGAAAAGTGGACGGGATATCCTCAAGGGGTAGAAAAGTGGGAGAATGTAGGAAGGGTAAGTGAGAAAGTATACAGGTTCCTAAGGAGAGAAAGGTTTGAAAAGGAAGTGGAAAGAATTGGAACAATTGAAACGGGCAGGAGGTAGAAATTGTATATAACAAGCTACAGGGAAGACCTAGTGTAACAGTAATGATGAATGGGGAAATTTTCGACTGTTTATTAGACACCGGAGCACGAATAAACGTAATGAGTGTGAACTGTTTTAACAAGTTACGAGGACAACAATTGATGAAAAGCGACGATAAGTTACGATGTGCAAACGAAAGTACGATAGAGACAATTGGAAGAACAAAGGTTAAAGTAACTATCGGAGATATTTCTAAGGAAGTTAGATTCATTGTGGCGGAGAAAGTGACACCAGAGGTGATTGGAGGAGTAGAATTACAAGAAACATTTGGATATAGGCTGACAAAAAAGAAAGATATCGAATCTAGTGAAAAAGACAAGAACTATATTTGTAACATTGAAGCAAAATTCGGCAGACAAATAAAGGATGGAGAAAGATTGACGCGAGCGTTGGAACATCTAAAGATTGATGAGGATAGTAAATTGAAGGAAATAATAACGAACAGTGGAAACGTGTTTATGGCGGATAAGTGGGATGTGGGTCGCACGCATTGGGTAAAACATAAGATAATTACAAGAGGTGGACCGATATACATAAAACCATATCGTCAACCATTGAATTTGGAAAAAAAAATTGAAGAAGCAATACAAAATTTGTACGAAAACGGGATTATACGGAAATGCAACTCCCCGTGGAACACGCCGTTAATCTGCGTATGGAAAAAAGAGAAAAAAGATATTAGGCTATGCTTGGATTTCAGACAGCTGAATGCAGTAACAAAGAGGCAAGCATTCCCAATGCCAAACATAGACAAGATGTTAGATGTGTTAGGAGAGTCCGTTTATTTTAGCTCAATCGATCTTGGTAATGCATATTACCAAGTGGAGTTAGACAAAGAATCGCAAGAGAAAACAGCATTCTCAACAAAGAAAGGGCAATACTGTTTCAATAGAATGCTGTTCGGAATCGCTGCAGCACCACGTACTTTCAAGGAAATGATGACAAATGTAATAGGCAAAATAAATGGAGCAATGGTCTATTTGGATGACATTCTGATTTATTCGAATAGTAAAGAAAACATTCTACAATACTCAGTGAAGTATTAAAAGCGATCGATGAAGCAGGACTAAAGATTAACCCAGAAAAGTGAAAAATAATAAAGAAAGAAATCAGATTCTTAGGACACATAATCAGTAAAGAAGGAGTAAAAACCGATCCTTCTAAGATTCAGGCTATAGAAAACTTTGGGAAGCCAAGTTGCGTAAAGAAACTTCGAAGCTTTCTAGGCATTTGTAATTATTATAGAAGATTCATCAGTGAGTATGCAAAGAAATCAAGGATGTTAGAACAATTATGTAGCGGTCCGAGAAACAAAAAACTGGAATGGACTGAAGGAACGAATAACGTATTCGAGGGAATGAAGTTAGCACTCACAACGGCACCGATTCTATGCTTTCCAGATCTGAGAAAGAAGTTCATTTTAGATACAGATGCCAGTTTTAATACCATTGGAGCAGTGCTTTCGCAAAGAGATGAAGATGGAAAGGAGAGAGTAATTGCGTATGGATCACACTCGATGACGAGCCATGAAAAAGGATATTGCATTACAAGGAAGGAACTATGGGCGGTATACTATTTTTGTATTCATTTTAAGCACTATCTCTACGTAAGAAGATTCACGCTAAGGACAGACCACAAGGCGATCACGTTTATGATGACAACCAAGAAGCCAATTACTTCACAATTCCAAACCTGGATCAATTATTTGAGCAGTTTGGATATAATCGTTGAATATAGAAAGGGTGTTAATCATCAAAATGCAGACATGGTGTCCAGAACTAAATGTGAAACGTAGGTTCAATGTCAAATGGCTCACGAAGAAGCTAAGAAAGGAAAGATAAAAACTAGATTACTAGACTCGATCAGAGAAGAATGTAGAAGCACCAATCAACAAATAAATTTGGAAGAAGAATTACGAAAGAAAACGATGATACCTGAAAACGAGATGCAAGAAACCATAAAGGAAATACATAGACTATTGTGTCATGCTGGAGTCGAGAAGATAGCTGATTATATGAAAGATAGATATATTGGGAAAAACCTGTGGAGTCAGATTCAGGAAACTATTCGAAGTTGTGAGACTTGTTAAAAAACCAAGGCTATAACAATTACAACGAAGGAACCAGTAAAAAAATTAGAATCAACCGAAATGTTCGAAATTATATTCGTGGATATATGTGGACCAATGCAAGAAACAAAAGGACGTAATAAGTATATATTGGGTATAATAGACCAATATAGTAAGTATCAAGTCCTGACAGCTGTAACAAGACAAGACGAAGAAACAATAAAAAAAACGATTTTAGAAAAATGGATTTTAAGATTCGTGTGCCCAAAGGAGATAAAAGTTGATTGTGGGAAGGCGTTTGAATCAGGAATGTTGAGAGAATTCACAAAGAAACTTGATATTAAGTTATGTTTTTCTAGTCCATACCATCACCAAACAAATGGACAGATAGAAAGGCAATTCAGGACAATACGAGAGCTGATAAATGCTACTTTACGAGACAGAAGGAAGACGGATTGGACCGAGATACTACCAGAAGTCGAATTTACATTAAATGCAACCAAACAAAAACGACAGGAATAAGCCCGACAGAGATAGTTTTTGGAAAAAAGATTAGCAGGGAGAAATGGTACGGGTCAAAAGAAAAACAAGTAAAGGAAGAACAAGAAGAACAAACAAGGAGGAAATTTGACGTAGGAGATGATGTGTTAGTAAAATTAGAAACATTCAACTATGTTGTTATGTTTGATTTTGACGGTGAGAGTGTGAGGATGAAGAGATCTAAATGATTTAGTTCGTGTTATGAAAGACGTCCCCTGGACCAGGACGCAAGTTTGAATGAACTGAATGAGGTAAGGCCTTATATGGCACTCGCGAACCCGCACCGTGAAGTCTATCGGGAGTAGTTCTAACATAGGAGCTCACCTGCCGGTAGATTCCGACCTATGTGTACACTACCAACGTGTTACTCCTGCACAGGTACACATAAGAGAGATGATTGCAACATCATGATGGTTGCCTAGGGCACGTCAGCTGAGCACGCAACTGTTTTTCTCTACTTCCCTGGATAACCAACAAATGAAAGAGTTTGAAGTAAAGTTAGTGAAAATCAATAATATAGAAACGTTATTGATAAACAAAATTTACACTGATGAAGAAAGAATAAATAAAGCACTAGTGGTGATGGCAGGTGAGAATAGTAAAGATATTGAAGGAATGATCAGGGAATACGGCGGAATTTTTATGGCATCGAAATTCGATCTGGGATTTACAAACTTAGTTCGATATAAGATGCGGATAATAGGAGGCCCAATAATGCAACATCCTCGACGTCAACCAATGCACATGGAGAAAAGGATTGAAGAACTGATAAAAGAGTTAATGAAAGCAAATGTTATTCGCTGTTGCAAGAGTGCTTGGAATGCCATGTTAGTGATAGTAGGGAAGAAAGATGGATCTATCAGGATGTGTGTAGATTATCGTGAACTGAATTCCATAACAGAAAAAGAATCATTTCCGATGCCTAACACCAAATTCTTACTAGACTGCCTCGCGAATGCAAAAATATTTTCGTCAACTGATTAAGGCCAGGCATATTATCAAGTGGAGTTGGCTCCAGAAATTCAAGAAATGACTGCATTCAGTACAAGAGAAGGACAATTTTGCTTCAATAGACTACCGTTTGGCTTAGCAACAGCCCCTGCGACATTCCAGAGAATGATTCACACAGTGCTAGAAGTAATGCTATTCAAGGGAGTAATAGTTTATCTAGATGACATCTTGGTATATGGTAAAAGTCAAAAAGACCACGATGAGCTATTAAGGGAAATATTCAGAAGAATTCAAATGGCAGGACTGAAGATAAATCCAGAAAAATGCAAATTCAATAAAACAGAATTGTGTTTCCTTGGTCACACAGTAAACGAGAATGGTATCCAGATAAACAGGAAGAAAGTGGAAGAGATCGAGAAAGCAGAAGTACCAAAATGTTCAAAACAATTGAGATCGTTTCTCGGATTAACGAACTACTATAGAAGATTCATCAAAGACTATGCCAAAATCGCCGAACCATTGTACGCTGCAACATCTGGGTGCGATAAAGATATAAATTGGACTGAAGAATACAATGAGAGCTTCCAAACTCTGAAGAGACGGTTGTGCGAAGCACCTATCCTTGATTTTCCAAGAGAAGATAGGACTTTTATCCTAGACACAGACGCTAGTTTCGGAGCCATTGGTGCAGTTTTGAGTCAAATTACAGAAGATGGAGAAGAATCGGTCATAGCTTATGGCTCAAGACATATGTCATCACATGAAAAGGGATACTGTGTAACCAGGAAAGAACTGCTCGCCGTACATGAATACGTCATGCATTTTAGAGAATATCTGTACGGGAAAAAATTCATAATTCGCACCGACCACAAAGCACTGGTTTTCATGAACACTACAAAAACGCCAATCAACCTGTCGGAATATGATTTTAAACTAAAATATCGGAAAGCCGAAGAACACTCGAATGCAGATGGACTATCAAGATTAAAAAGTATGATTTGCACCCAGTGTCAAACAAGACATGAAGAAGCTAAGGAAGGAACATCAAAGATTAAATATATATATATATATATATATATATATATATATATATATATATATATATATATATATATACTATCCAAAGAACAGAAGCTATGGAAAAAGTATGGGAACAACAACAAAAGGACATTGGGTTTCGAGAGCTGCGAGAGATATTGGAAAATGGATGTACACGGGAGAAAAAGAATTGCTTTCCTTTTAACGTAAAAAATACACGAATTGATGGAGGATTAATAACAGTAAAAAAGAACAAAAATATCTTAATGTTAGTCCCAGAAACATTTGCAGGCCTGTTAACAACAACGCTACATGAAGAACTATGTCACATTGGAGTTAAGAAATTATTTCATTATATGGAAAAGATATCTTATTGGCCGAAAATGCAAGAAACAATCCAACTCTGTTTACAATGTTGCGAGATCTGCGCTAAGAGAAAGATCGATCAGACAAGAACCAATGAAACATTTATTCTTAGATATAGCTCTGAATTCCTAGAACAGATTGTTATGGATGTGGCTTACATGGAAATGAACGCCATAAAAAAATATATGGTAGTAATGGTGGACCGTTTTAGCAAACTGATTTCTTTAACTGCAATCACAAAGCAAGACGAAGGAACAATTTTCAAAACAATACTTAATAGTTGGATCTATCGATTTGGAAAACCGAAGAGCATTTTAACAGATAGAGGCCGAAATTTCGAACGGAATTTCCTAAGACAGAAGCTACAGAAACTTGGAATCAAACAGGAATTCAGCTCACCTTTCCAGCACCAATCAAATGGTTTAGCCGAACGAGCCATACGAACGATAAGAGATCTTATTACAGCAACATTGGCAGGTGGATGTGAAGAGAGAAACTGGCACGAACTTCTACCCAGAATAGAGTTCACTATAAATAGCAGTCGACAAAGCGCTACAGGTTTATCACCATTTGAGATAATTTATGGACGAAGTGTCAACCTACACTCTAACCTGAAACAAGCCGAGATATCAAGAAGCGAAAGAATCGAAGACGCGAGATTTAACTCGAGTAAAGCCGCAGACACTATGAGAGCTATGGATAAGACAAAGAGGGGCACTCGTGTTTTCGAGGTGGAGGAGAAGGTACTCGTACGTAAAGAGCCCCAGAACAGGCACAACATGCAATACGATGGCCCATATAAAATCGTCAGATTTCTATCATCTCATCGAGTCGAACTACATTCACAAGAAGGAACGAAAGAAAGAAGAATCGAGCTGCTGAAGAAGTGGAAAAAGTCTTAAGAAGGGGAGAGTTAGATATCTGGTTGTTTTTAATAATTGGAGTGGCGGTTTTTGTAAAAAATTAAAAACTTATTATTTTATAAATCCTTTTGATCAAATATATATATATTGTTGGTTTCAAGACTTTTACTGAATTTACTAAATTTAAAGATGGATTTAACTTTTTTTTTTAATTAAGTTTTCATTATAGTTCCACTTTTTAAAACTTTTTATACTATATAAGTTTTAAAATAAGCATAATAACTATATTTATAAGATAAACTATCTTATTCAAAATTTTATTTTAAAAAAATTAGTTCTTTGTTTTAATAAGTTTTGATTTAACGTCAACAATTTTTAATTATAGTATTGATTTGTAACATAAATTATTTTGTCAAATTAATTTATTACAATTCAATAAAATGTCAACTAACATATTTCTCTTTGTTCCAAATCTTATTGGTATGTATTTTTCCCTATTTTTTCTAATGATATTTTACTATTATTACAGGTTATACAAGAATTATTTTGGCAATAATTTCATTTTGGTTTATGCTTAATAATCCGGTAATAACGACAGTTTGTTATTTACTATCTGGACTTTTGGATGCTTTTGATGGTCACGCTGCAAGATTACTAAACCAAGGTACTAAATTCGGCGCGATGCTTGATATGCTGACCGATAGATGTGCTACAATGTGTCTGCTCGTTGCTCTTGGTCATTTTTATCCAAGTTGGATGATATTGTTTCAAATCAGTATGTCTATTGACATTGCAAGTCACTGGTTGCATATGCATGTGTAAATAATTTATGAATGTTTAAAATTAGTATTGTAACTGTTTACCTAGATCGCTTATGCAAGGAAGTTCCAGTCATAAATCTGTTGATTTAAGCAATAATTTTATTTTATATCACTATTATACAAATAGGGTTAGATTTTTAAAAATAATTATATTCTTAATAATAATTTCTATATTTAGAAAGTTTTGTTCTCAATGTGCGCTGGTAATGAACTTTTCTATTCAATGCTCTATCTATGTAATTTCTCTTACGGCCCTGCTGGTATGTATTGTTTTAGTTGAATTTTTTTCTGCAAATTTAAATAATTAAAATTAATTATTTCATTTTATTTAGGATTATGGTTTGCCGTATGCATTTTGACATTCCCAGTCGCATTTGTGAAAACCGGTATAAGTCTTATCCATTTATATGCTGCATCGGTAAATTTGGCTGGAATTGATGCCAAAGATAGAGAAAAGGATCTATAAATATAATAATGGAATTTCTGTTGCACTTCTTATAGCTTTAATCTCACGAATTCAGTTTATTGTTAATTGAATTAATCGTTTTCGTAAGTATGCTGTTACATCAGTTGACAATTTTATCATGTGGATATTACGAAATATTTTTTCATTCTATCGATCTATTTTTTCACAATTTTATTGAAATATTTGTCTCGTTTTATTAATATTTAAAATTTTTGTAGATTTGTTAAATTTTTATTTAATATATTGAATAGTAATTCTGTTGTGATTTTTACCGTTATTGTTTCATTGAAAATATTTGTTGTTCGTTTTTGATTACGTAACCTATGCATTTTTGGATAATGAGTTAACAAATCAATTTTTATTTGTTGAAAAAAAGTTATTTACTAATTCCTTTTGTTCTCGATCCACATCATTGGTTTTATTACCCATTTTTATTTATTAAACATTCCCAAGTTTTATGTTAATTTAAATGTATTTGTTTTATCAAGAGTTTTGGCATTCCAAGCACAGTGATATTTTTCATACGAATTTTATTGATTTTTTGGTGCGAATTAATGCTATATTTGCAGTTATCGATTGCAGCAGCAACATTGACAAATTTTAATAATATAAATATGGGCAAAAGAAACACAAATATGATTTCTATGAAGATGAAATAGAAAATCTATTCCATAAAATGATAATTCCACGTGAGAACAATTGGCTTAACAGTTATTAATCTCTATAGTCGGTGTATGGATGATCTTGGAATATAAATTAGCAAATATACTAGATGAGGCTGGTTGGGTAATGAATATCATGGTTTGAATATGGGAATTAATGAGAAAGCACAAATTGAGAGTTTAATTAATTAACACAGAAATTTTTTGGAAAATAATTTTCTTTAATCTTGACAGTAAATTAAATAGGTTCATGTTGAATATTTGATTTGGATAATTTATATCTATACACTGTATAACAGCACAAGTCTGGGAAGAATTTAATTTAAACATTGAAAATAATAACCCTTTTCTCTATCTTATTAAGAATTTTAATTTCAATTTTTTACTATTAAAAATACTGTAGCTGAAGCTCGTATTCAGGAATTCTTGTTTAGGTTAGCATAGTCTTGAAATAATTCTTTCAAGTTATTATTTTGGGTCTATCATAATTCTTCCCGATCATGACTAAGTCAACTTTTATCAGGATGGGTAGACATATAACTGTTGGGTTATTGAGTTGGTGATGATATTAGAAATCTTACTCTGACTCCAAGCGTGTCTTTGACTGATCCACCAATAACAATTAACACTGGAAACTTTATTGAATTTCACAAATATTTTCACAATGATACAATTTGCTCAACAAACTGCTATTATACCGTGCTATTATACTGCTATTATACCGTGCTTACTATAACCTTGATCTGACGAATTGTTAGGTTCTGATCAGGTGGATATGATTTGTCCTAACACAGATTATATCTGACTCCAAAGATATAAATACTAAATATGTGCGTGTAAATATAAATAATTGAATATGGATTAAAACAAGACTTGAATATAAAGAACTTTATTAATTATGCACAAATATACAAAAGAAAATAAATATGTTAGCCAAAAATGCCGCTGAATACTATGAAGGAAAGAATATCGGTTGTACAAACCGTCCTCAGATAAAAGTGACAAATGCTAGATCTAATTGCTCACAGCACTGTATTTAAAGTTTGGAACAAGAAGGAGGGATTTCCCGAAGTTTGCGCGATCGACTAGATCAAGTTTGATCTAGCGTTACATATATGAAACCCTCTGGTAATTTAAATTCCAACGAGTANTTAGTTGCTTCAATTTTGAAATGCTTTTTGATATGCTCTTTTATTTCCTCTTTCTTTCTTCTCATTGGTTCAAAATAAAACAATAAAAAATTTAGAAATTTTTAAAGTTTTTATAACTAGTTCTCAATTCGTTTAATAAATAATATTATAAAAATATTTATTCATAAAAAACTCTTTAACCTCTTAAGTGTCTATGACGGATATAGACATCATCAACTAAATTGACCTAAATTAAATATGCTAAAAATATATCATAATTAATACTTTTGTTAACATATTATCTTAATAAATATCATCAATAAGATATTATTTTATTTTTTGTAACACTATGCCCAAGACGTATATATACGCTAGCGGATAACAAAACTCACCGCTGAGGAGCACATTTCGTTTGACGAAATAAACCACTTAAGAGGTTAATAAATATTTATATATATATATATACACAATTTAAAATTTTTTTACGTAATTATATTTTGATTTTTTCCTAATGATTCTTAAAAGTTTACTTTCTCAAAATTTGATCTAATTATTGAAATTATTTTTTAATGTCTTGTTCTAACAGTATTAAATCTGAATTTTATGGATACACTTTATATCCAAACCAAATATCCTTGTTTCACTAAAAATGCGACGAATAGCAAATAGTCGTATAAAGTCACTTAACAAAGATACCCATTGAAATATTTGAAATAATCTAAGATGTTTACGTTATTGCGACAGATTATATAAATATAATTAACGAAGAATTATTTCTCTAATAATTATGTAAACTTGTGAATGTAAAATAAGGCATAATTGACTGATCTGATTGGCCAAGGTCATTGTAAATTAGCTAATAATATTTTAATATTGAAGAATTATAAAATTAAACGACTCTGCAAAGAATTGATAAATGAATCGATTATCGAAAGTTGAACATTTTGAATGAACGAAAAGTGTTAGGAAAAATATTTGAGCTGGTTGTAAATAAATATAAATAAATATTTGTATAAGAAATCAATACAATTTAAATTTGATTTTTTATTTTTTAAATCAATAAAATATTCCATTTTATATTTATAATAAAATATATTTTAGTTTCTTTCTAGCCTTTTCAGATCTGTAAAATTTATTTTTCTAGTCTTCTCATTATAATTATATTCGATTGCTAGAAGCGTTGATTAAATCACTCAGTTGTGATTGGACAATTGGATTTCTTTTATCATTTTTAACTTTTACTTAATCTGTTCATTCTTACAACGTTTAGTTACAATGAAATTCTCACATAACTTGTAGCGTGTTCAATATCAATTGATTGATGGTACTGGTGATAATGAATTAAATATTATCTTAGATCAATTTACTTGTGCTTTTAACATTTGGTAATTAAAAAAATAATTTTGCATGATAATGTGTCACAGGGAGACCCGGATTCATTCCTAGCTTCTGTTACCCAATTATTACATTGATGATTTATATAGTATACAATATTTAGCTAACTTTTTTAAACAACTCGAGTTCTGTTTGCAAATACGAATATTTTTCCTCTATTTCCCTTAGACGCTTCTTGGTATTATCATATTCTAAAGTTACTTTATCTAATTTCTGCTGGTATTCATTCTATATTAATAAAATACATGTCTCATCATTTCGAATTATTGATTGATAGAACCTGTGATTTCATAGAATCCTCATATAGTTCTTGAGCATTATCCACTTGACTTTTACATATGAACAATTCATTATTCATTTTATCATTTTCCATTTTTAAACTTTCATAATTTTCCTTGGAAACTTTCAGAGTTTCCTGAATCGCCAAGAATTGATTCTCCATTAATTGTTTCTCTTTTATAAGATTAGTATTTGACTCTTCATTTTCAAAAAAGTTTTTCTAAATAGATTTAAAATAATAATAATAATAATAATAATAATAATAATAATAATAATAATAATAATAATAATAATAATAATAATAATAATAATAATAATAATAATAATAATAAGTGGTAATGAATAATAATCATAATCACCTTTATGAGATCCATCTCTTTTGTCAACAAAGATTGTTCTTCTAGAATTGTTTTCTTCTTACTTTCAATATCCTAATTTTCAGGTATATAAATATGTGCCAAATATAAAACATTTACATTTATAAATTCATTTAATTCAGTGATCGTATTTTCTGACTCTTTTTTTTCATTTTCTAATTCACTCACTCTATTTTTCAAAAATGATAATTCATTTGATAGTTCCGAAATTGTGTTCTCATTGATAATATTCTGGAGAAATTTATTAATAAATTATTAATTATAATCAATATTAATGAATAAGTGTAGTGCTGGAAATTCTAGGAATGTTCAAACTATAAGAACCTAGAAACGATAAGAATTTTTCGATAACACCTTTCTAGATTTTCAATTAATTTGCTTTGTTTTAAAGCAATTAGAGACAAATTTCGGGAATAATTGCCCGACATGAATTAAATTATCGTAGCAGGAAGGGAAGACTAGTTACCAGTTGGTCAAAGAAATCAAAAATAAAGTTAGAGTTCAAATAAAAATGAGAAAACAGCCGAGGACGCAAAAACAATTGGAATCGAATTCTTTACTAAAATAGACGTACCGATTCATTTAGAATCCAAGAAAACACTCAAAATCGCATATTTACGATTGTTTTTATAATCCACGGTTTTTCGCCTCAAATTTTATTGTTAAAAATTGTTGAATGGACCTGCTACACAACTTTTTGATTCCAATTGTTACCAATAACCTAAATTTTAATTATTTTGTTTTAATACAATTTTTTACTAGCGTCGTAACAATTCATACAATGACATTTAAGCGAAATTATAAGTCTTTTGATACAAAGTATATATTGAATGAAATGAAATAATTTTCAATTATTTATCATTTAATTGTCTAATATTTAATTAATGTTTCTTCCAAGAAATCATCATTTTATAATTAATAAAATAAATATAAAACAGAACTAATTTATTTTTAAGAGGAATACTAATTTTTCGAAAGAAAATATTTGTAAATTTCTATATTATAAAATAAAAGAAATAACCGACAATTTCTAAAAAAATCAACATAATTAAATTTTTTATGCTAGTTTAAAATTTCAAGAATAAACCCACCTGTTCCGAAAATTGTTTAATTCGTAACTCATTTTCAATAATACACTGTGCTTGATGACTATTTTTTGCATTTTGTTCATCAATATTGTCTTTAAGATTTGCAATCAAAAGGACATTTGATTCGTTTTCAGCTTGAGTTTTTTCTTTTTGATTCTATTAGCAAAACTTCTTTCAATATTATATACTACTTTAATAAAACTATTTTTTAAAATTTCAGTGTTCTTTAATTTAAACAGAAAAATGGAAATTTTAAAGATATATTGAAACAAAAACTTCATGTAAATATAACTACTTTTTACACAACTTTATCCAAATCAGTAAAATAATAAAAAAACAAAAAATATGACTGAATTGTTATAATATATCGTCATAATACATAAAATATAATTTAAATAAATAACTAGGTAAGATATTGCCGCAGTGTTTATTTACTAAAAGAAATATTTCGAACTAAAACAAGTCCTGTTCACTTCAAAGACGAAATTTAACTAATCTTTCTCCCTCTCTAAATATTTATGCATTCAGACAACTATATCACAGAGTAATGTCTCCTCATACTGGATATCATTCATTGTAGCATCAACCGAAAATATTCATAAAGACACTGGAATCATTTCATTATTGGTTCCTCAACGAATAACTTGGTGCAGAAATGCCTCTTTAACTGATAAACACTTTAATAGTGCATCAAGTTTTTGGATTTTTGTAGTGATTTATATATTGAACAACCTTGTTATTACATTAGTTTCATTTCTTTTTCTAAAGTGATTAAATACCGAAATGCGCGAGCTACACACAGAGTCTATGTCATAGACGATATTTAATAAATACAGAAAATCCAAAAAATGTGGAACTTAAGAAAATGCATATCTGATGGAATAATCAACAACCTCTAAAAACACCCAACATGCCAAGAGGTTGTTGATTATTCCATCAGATATGCATTTTCTTAAGTTCCACTACCAACATGCCAAGGATACATTCTAAGACTGCCTCAATTAAAGTCAAAGAACTAAACTTGAAAACTGAGCAAAGAACCTTAAACCGGACATTGCCAAAAGGAACAATAAGTGGATTTATTGAAGCAGACAAAAATAATAATCACAACTTTTAAAATTTAGGACTAAAAGAAACAATGAGCTCCTATGAAACTTAAGATGATAGAGAGTGGGTCATCTCAAAGGCTAAAGGAAAATCGATGTACATCATAGACGTTAGCATACAAAATGAGATTGAGTTCTGGGAAAGGATGTCCTATTTTAACTGCACTAAATAAGGCAGAAGAATGTTACTAGTTACCAGAATTGCTTCGTATCTGCTGATCGACAACCTTCATACCTATACCTATATACATTTATTAAAGGAGAGATAATAGTAATAGTTTTCTCATTTTTCTGAATTTCTCTCACATTTGATCTGTTTTCCTTTCCTTTTTTCATTTGTCTTCACTTAGATTACAACTATATATCAATATATTAACCTGTTATATACAAATTTTCATCAATGCTTTTTAATAATTATTAAAAATGACAAAAACATTCTATTCTTATAAATATTAATATGCAATACTGTTTTGTATTTTTTATTTAATTTTTAAATAATATTAAAACATGCTCTAGTTATCGAATTTTGTCATGACCCTATATAAAATTGAAATCTCTTTCGAGTTATACATAAGTTATTGTTTCTAAATTATTTTACGGACATGCATATTGAAAACTCACCAATAATTCAGCCATTTCACACTTAACATTTTCAAATTCACAATTTTTATCATTAAGATCGATATTCAAAGACTGAATTTTCGATTCTTTAGCTTCCACCTGAAAAAAGGGAAAATTAATACAATCCGATCAATTTAGATTTATTGATAACAATAACAAATGATCAGATTATTATTACTAACATGAAATGACTAAAAATCATTTCCTTTGATATTTTATTTATTTTCATTTTGACTATAGAATCTATAAACTAATTGAAAATGGAATATATGTTTCAGCCTTTTCGCAAAAAACCAAAAATGAGTATAGTGAATTAAAAAATGCGACTCTCTTAGAACTTTTGCCATTTCCAACTACGTATTTGTGTGAAGTTAGTTTTTCTGTGCAAACTGAATAAGGAAATAAAATTAGAAATAGATTATGTTTTAGTCAAATAGGCTCATTGCAACCATTAATTTTTGTATTTTTAATTATATAACTATATGCAGTATAAAGAAAAACTAATGAAAACTTATTGTTAGTTGTCAAAATTAATGTTTTAGTTACTTGTGCATATTTAAAATTTTATTGGGGTACCTAAAAATAAAATAAATAACGAAAGGATACTTAACGCAAAGTTTGAGAAGCACTGCTATAGATCAAAATTGTTTATTTTTTTCAGTAACAACTTTTCAGCACTGTTGTTATTTCAACTGCCGAAAAATTTTGTAAAATAAGAAAATTAACTTTTGATCTAGTCACAATGGAATTTATTTAATATTTGAGTTCCTATAATAATAAATTTTAAACCCAATAATTAATAAATAATAAATTTCTATGTCATACAATTTAAAGTAGTAGACATTTACTTCATATTGTTGCACACAGAAACATTCTACTCATATGTTAATTTTTTCCATTGCATAGAATAACATGGTCTATATAGAAATTAAAAGTGGTAGAAAAATGAATTTAACGCAGAAAAATAACACATAAATTACGTGCAAGACAAATATTATGGGCAGATGGTAAGTTAATAGCTATAATTGTTAATCAAATTACATTTTTCTAAAGTTTTTTAAAGTAATTTTAATCTTTTTATGTTAATAAATTTTTTTTAATTACAACTTCGTATTTATTATGAATTTTAGGTCATTTAGGAAATATTTTTGAAAACATTTTAAAGCTATTTAAAGAGTTGAAATTAATACTAATTAAATATTAGTTATTGATTTCTTAAAAATTTTAATTCAAAAATGGCTTTTTAGAATATAATTATATGTTTTGATTTTAAACACTACTAGAACATAAAAATATCTAATTACCTAAAGCTGAAATTTGAACATGAAAAAGGCCGTAATTTTGGTGGATGATTATTAGTTTCCATAAACATATTCTAATTAATATTTATCCATTTCCTCTATAAATATTTAATGAAATCTCCCTATTTTTCACTGGGAGAGCAATTCAGTTTTCTTGAATTTTCGATAATTCCCGAGCTGATATATTAAAGTTTTCCATTTTAAATGACAAAATTAATCTTTTAT
Source organism: Schmidtea polychroa (assembly GCA_959609185.1). Lineage (NCBI taxonomy): Eukaryota > Metazoa > Platyhelminthes > Tricladida > Dugesiidae > Schmidtea > Schmidtea polychroa. Next base: position 131,606 of record CAUHTR010000120.1, read on the forward strand.
TCTTTATAAGATTTTTGAGTATAATTTTCTTTAAAATTTTATGCAAACGTCATCGAAGCCCATATGCTTTTGTATTTCGTAATATTGGATATTTTTCATTTTTATCCTTATGATCGAAAGTCAATCCCTTTATTATATGTTTCCAATTGGTGAATTTTGTATTAAAGAACACATGTGTTGTGGTGATATGTCGAGCTTGTTTGTTTTCAGTTACCTTTTCTGCAATTGAGAAATGAATTGAAACACCAAAATTTTGAATTAGCTTTTTTTTGAATTAACATTTTCATTTACTCCTTTTTTTAGTAAGGATCTGGAAAAAATGTCGTTTAAATAATTATGTTTGAAAAATATATGTTTACTAAATAATCTTTGGCTTGGTTTAGCATATCTTTGTTTATGCAAGTCACTGAGTAAATTAATTTATCATTGGCTCAATTTCAATTTGAAAATTGGACTAAAAATTACAATGTTTTTGAAAAAAGAGAACAATAGAGAAAACGATAAGAAATAACGTTCACTTTAGAAAAGATATTCTGACAACCGTATCCTGTCATAAATCTCTATAGTATACATTTTCTTTCTATATTAGTGGTCGAAAATAAGTAAATCTATCCGAATAAATGTGTATTTTTTTATTGGATGAATTTTTCTTATATAATTAAAATTTCCTCAGTGTACCTTAATTATAGTATGTATTTTTGTCATTTTGATTGTATTTTATTAATGGTAAATAAAAAACAGGAATCATGAGATTCCATAAAAATCATTTGATTCAAATAGCTAAAATCAATCAATATCTTATTCTGCCATGCCATTATTAATTAATCACGAAATTCGAATCACTGATTATTCCATCTTATTTAACAGACACGCAACATGTAGTTATGCAAGATTTTCGTTTATTTGATATTAAATTTTCATCATATTAATTATAAATAAATAAAATAATAACCTCTTTTTTTAATAATTCAAATTTACTGGAATCCATTTTTGCTATGTTTAATTGATTATTGAGGTCAAACAATTGATTTTTGAACTTTTCTTCGGCCTTAAAATGCATTTATTACACAAATCAACTTATCACTTTATTATATTAAACCATAAATTATTTAAATCTTAAAAGGCAGATACAATTATTAGCACCAACTCCTTCAGATAAAATACATGACCAATTTTACGAAGAGCTATGTTGTAATTCAATAATTTAAATATTTACTTGCAACATCCCAAATATACTATAAACGTAATATATAAATAGGTTTTCAACAAATATGACCAAGAAAGTTAATTTATGAATATCCTTCAAATAACATATGATAGTATAGGGATCTAATTGTTGACGGGTTTGTTAACGTGACTTCATCAGCAGTTCTCAATTTCCCCAAGGCACCCTGCGATTTATGGAAAGATAAATTATCAGCACAAATGATAAATATCCTTTCCTATTGGGAACATTTTATTTGCAACTTTACACCTAAGAAAGTTTTCTTCCTTTTAATACCTTTTTAATAAAATCATGTATTAGATGTTATTTATTTCGTTAATTTTCGGAAGGAATATTAAAAAAATTAAATTAAGCAATAAGATATACCAACTTTTGTTCCTTATTTTCAAGCTATGTAATTAATTTCAACATACTTACAAATATAATTTTGGGCGTAATTATAATTATTATTATTATTATTATTATTATTATTATTATTATTATTATTATTATTATTATTATTATTATTATTATTATTATTATTATTACTATTATTATTATTATTATTATTATTCTTAGTATTAATATTATTTATTATTATTAATATTATTATCATTTTTATTATTATAAAAACTATTTTTTCCAATTTCACCACTGATTTCTTTTCCATTGTATTTATTAAAAAGCTTGAAGACTATGAATCAGTAAATATATCGATGGTTTTGATATTTACGAATTTTCGGCACTGCCTTTTTTCAAGCGAATTTTATTATTATTATTATTATTATTATTATTATTATTATTATTATTATTATTATTATTATTATTATTATTATTATTATTATTATTATTATTATTATTATTATTATTATTATTATTATTATTTAAAACAATAAAGTGATGATTTAAGCCTTTTGCTGCGAATAATGTCAATCTAGCATTAGAATTTAGCGTTACTCTTCCCGAACATACATCTCGATCTTTCTTTTATTTCCTTTTTCTTACTTCTCATTGGTTAAAAACACAATTTAATGATATACTTTCTTTTTCCGAAGAATTTTTAAAAAAAATTTTATTTAAAATTAAAATTAAATATCCTTTAAAATTCAAAATGAAACACCAACCAAAATTTTTAAAGCTTCTATAATTAGCTCATAGAAGCCTATTTCAATAAAAATATTTTAAAATATTTATAAAATAAAGCTCCGAATAACTATTTATATACGCGATTTAAATATTTTAATAAATTTGTCAATTTTTATTTTTATTCCTCCTTTGAAAGCATATTTCCTAAAATTTCTATATTATTTTGATTATTATTTTTTTATAATTTTTATATTATCAGTTATTCTCAAAGTCAATAACAACAGATCAAATAGATGATTTCATTGATTTCTTCTCTAGTGTTGATTGTTGGCCGTCTGTTTATAATGAGAATTGCTTCTTTGAATCTGACATTTTTTTAAATGTTTCCATTGACTACGATTTCGATTGAAATATTTTTTCTTTCCTTTCTTGGTTGACATTGTTGGAGATGTCTGTTTATCGAGGATTTTCCACCAGGATCTAGATGTTCTTTAACTCTTTGGTGCAAGGTCCTGAGTGTTCTTCCAATGTGAGATTTCCTTGCATCATTGCACTTGATGCAATAGACAATGGTTTATCTAAAGCACATATCTTTCGATGTCTGGCCGTTTTCCATATTGCAATTGTTTTCTCTATTTATGTTGTTTGTCAATGTCCAAGATTTATGTGCTATTCGAATCGGAAGACCGGTGCGTTTAAGTTCTTTCAGGATCTTTAAGTCGAGCATGTCACTGATGAATGGGATATTAAGACAGAAATATTTCTTCTTCTTTTGTGTTAATTCCCTAGATCTTTTTGGCGTAGAATTCATTCTTTCAATGTCCTCACCTTGGTATCCGTTTCTGTGTAAGATTTTATTGAAATTCGATTGCTGTTTAACGTTCTCGGTGCATCGATTGGCTATCCTTTGTTTCTCGTTTTTTATGAAGTGTACTTTCTGTAAGTATGGAAGCGCTGATCTTTGGTGCATAAATATTTCTTTGCGAACCGGTTTTCTGTAGAACCCGTATGTTGGAGTATTTGTTTCTATCTTAATTCTTAAATCCAATAAATTGAGGGATCCATCTTTTTCCGGATATTCGATTTCGAACTTAATATCTCGGTGAACCGCATTGAATGTATGAAATATTTCCCCCGCTTCTTTTCTGCCTTTGGTTGTGATAAAGATATCATCTACATATCTTGCGTAGAAACCGATCGGTTGTATGGTTCTCAGTGTCTGTCGTTCAAGATTATCCATAAAGATGATTGCTAGCAATCCTGATATGCTAGAACCCATAGGCAGACCTTTAACTTGTTTATAGATATTTTGCTCAAAGGTAATATAGGTGTTCTCGAGGATAACAGTAAGTAGTTTGGTGATATTCTCGATATTCATTTCCTTTATTAACAAGTTGCTTTCTCTTAATTTCTTTTCTAAACATTGAATAGCCTCTTTTGGTTCGATAGATGCGTATAGTGATACGACATCAAGACTGAATGGGTATTTGAATTCTCTATGAGAAGTTATGTTATTATTTAATCTTGTCATGAGGCAGTTGCTGCTCTGAAGATGATTTGGTACAGTGTCCAATAATGGTTTCAAGATCTTTGAAAGGAGACAACTTGTTTTAGTTGTTGGTCCATTTGTGTTGGATACAATCGGTCTAATTTTGATAGCAAGACCCTCTTTAGGAGTTTTTATTAGGTGGTAGAAGTTGGGAAGATCGGAATTTTTAGTGACGAAGCTCATGGTTAATCTGTTATTGATGCCCATTTCAATAGCAATGACTTTCCATACTTTGTTGATCTTCTTTTCGATGGTGTTTGGTGTTATTATTATTATTATTATTATTATTATTATTATTATTATTATTATTATTATTATTATTATTATTATTATCTTAAAAAATTTTATTCATATCTTAAAAATTCAATATTCACCAAAAAAACGAAAACTTACATGTTCAAATTTGTTCAATAATTTCTCATTATCATCTTTTAACACATTGAAATTAATATGGAATGTATTCAGAGATTCGTCTTTGGATTTCAAGTCTCTTTCCAATGTCAATATTTTGTCCTCTAATTGATTTCTATCCGAATTCTGCCAGAATTATAAATAACACAATGTAATTAATTTGTTGTTTACTTCAATTTCAAGCCTTTTTGTTAATTTTAAAATATTATTCATATTTTCTGTAAATATTTTTTCATATTCTTGAACTTTCTCTTCCTTTTCTGAAATGGCCAAGTTCAAATCAAATATTTGTTCTTTAGACGACTGAAACTCGGATTTTAATGTTGAGATTTCGATATCTTTTTGTTCAGCTTCAGATTCTATTTGTTTTTTCAAATTAATTATATTATCTTGAAGAACTTTCTATTTTATTCATAATTTCTTTATGACAAATTATGATGAAATACTTTTTCTGATTGAAGCTGCTCCATTACTATATTAGCAGCATCAGTCATTTCGACCTAAATTTATTTTAATTACAAATAATCAAATGGATTCGTTTAGAGTTCAAAAATAAACGTGCCAAGTAATAAAAAAAATAACAAAAATAAATAAAAAATGTATTAATAAAATAATAATATAATAATAATAATAATAATAATAATAATAATAATAATAATAATAATAATAATTATAATAATAATAATAATAATAATAATAATAATAATAAATAATAATAATAAAAATAAAAATAATAATAAAAATAATAATAATAATAATAATAATAAATAATAATAAAAATAATAATGATAAATAATAATAATAATAATAATAATAATAATAATAATAATAATAATAATGATAATAATAATAAAAATAATAATAATAATAATAATAATAATAATAATAATAATAATAATAATAATAATAAATAAATAAATAATAATAAATAATAAAAATAATGATAAATAATAATAATAATAATAAATAATAATAAATAATAAAAATAATGATAAATAATAATAATAATAAATAATAATAAATAATAAAAATAATGATAAATAATAATAATAATAAATAATAATAAATAATAAAAATAATGATAAATAATAATAATAATAATAAATAATAATAAATATAAATATTACCATTAATAAAAGGCATATATAAATAAAAATTAATAAAATTTAAAAAAAAATTAATCATAAGATCTAGGAATATAATTGCTTAATTCAATGCAAAATTAGCATTTCTCTCAACGCAATAATGCAACATTCAATTTATACAGGATATTTCACGTAATTAAAATATCATTTTATAAATCTGTTTAAATACTTTACCTGAGATTGAAGAATTATTTTTTCATTTTTCTCAGCTTCTAAAAGTTTTTCGATATTTTCAATTTTGTCAGAGATAATTTTGTTCACTTTCTGCCTGAAATAAATATTTATGATAAAACAAAAAAATAAGCATTTAAAATATTACAAATTTTTAATTTCGTCTTCTTTGATGGAAATATTATTGTTTAAATGCATCAGTTCTGAATCGCGGTTTTTAATCTTAATTGACTTTAATACAAATATACAAAATTAATTTGATTTTAATGAATTTTTTACTAGATCTTGAAATTGTAATTTGACTTTCTGTTTCTCAGTTTCCACTTCATTTAATTTATCTAACGTATTTTCTAACTGAAAATTTTAATTTGTTTCTATTATGGAATGAATAATAATAAAAATATTAATGATAATAATAATAAATTAATAAAAATATAATAATAATTAAAATTAATAAATATTGATAATAAAAATAATAATAAAATATTAATAAAAATAATAATAATAAATAATATTAAATAATATAAATGAAAATAATAAATTTAAAAAAATAAAATAATAAAATATAATTAATATTGATAATTATAATAATAGTAATATAATGATTAAAAAAAAATTAATATTAATAAAAAAAATAATAATACATAATATTAATATAAATAATAATAAATAAAAAATAATAATAAAATATTAATAAAAATGATAATAATAAAAAAATAATATTAAATAATATTAATAATAATAATAATAATAATATAATTAACGATTATCTAATTTACTAAAATTAAGATAAAAAGTGATCATTAAATATTCATAAAGTAATAAATACTGTAATTTGATCAGTATTCCAACTTCTTTTCATTAGAAGAATTTGATCTTCAGTTGATTGAAAACTATCATGCATTCGTTGATTTTCTTGCTGAAGAGCTTCCAATTGGTTATTCAATTTCGAAACAAGATGTGAATGTGCATCAACCATGTTGGCTTTTTCTGTTTCATAATCGCTCAATACTTTATTTAACATTGAGCACTTTTCAATCAGTTCAGCATGTTCTAATTTACTTTCATTCTTGATTCTTAATCGAAAATGTTAATATAAGCGATTAATCACGTAAATTGTCAATCTATATAATTTACAATGATTTCTATAACTAGAAATTACTTTAAACTTTTATTCTATATTATCAAATAGGTAACGTCTGCAGTAGAGGTTCACAACCCATTTTGTTGTACCAGCAATAAAAAAGATCAGTTAAAACTTTGTTAAATTTGAATTTTATTAAATTTCTAATATTTAAAATTAATGGGGAATAATGATTATATGAATAATTAGAATCAATATATAATTTTAATCGTTTTAATGTAAGCATTCGTCTTATTTAGATTTGTATAATTATGTAAAATTATTTAAAATAATTTTTCTTGTGTAATCGTAAGGGCAAGCGTTAAACTGGTTGAGATCCTTTATTCTGGAAACTTCATCAACAAATACTTTAGTCTTAATTTAAATTCTTATTTGCAAAAAAAGTTAGGGATAATTTAATTTGAAATAAAATTATTTCTAACATAGAAATTTTATTTTGATAAATACTTTATTATTGTATTAATTTTATTCAAAGATCTATTGGTGACAAATTTATTTACAGGATTGTAACACTTGAATGCAAAGAGTTATTTTATCTTGTTTTAACCACAAAATCTGAATATATATGTTTGGTTTTAATATTTTTTTGTCGGTATTCTCTGACAATTATTGATTTGATGTTCAAAATTGTGTCCGGGCCACATCAAAACGCTTCGCGGGCCACCGGTTGGCCATGGCTGGTTTAGCTAATTGTCCTTTAAATTCCCTGTTTGATTATTCTCCCTAATTGTCACGCTCGGGTTCTCCATTGGTTCGGACTTATTATTATTAATTATTATTATGATTATTATTAATTATTATTATGATTATTATTATTATTATTATTATTATTATTATTATTATTATTATTATTATTATTATTATTATTATTATTATTATTATTATTATTATTATTATTATTATTATTATTATTATTATTATTATTATTATTATTATTATTATTATTATTATTATTATTATTATTATCATTTAATATTATTTATTATTATTTTTTTATTATTATCATTTATATTAATATTATGTACTATTATTTTTTTTATTAATATTAATTATTATTTTTATTTTTTATCATTATATTACTATTATTATAATTATCAATACGTAAGCATAGTACAACTATGTTATTAGAGTTTTTTAAGTTAAACATGATTGATGTATTTAGTCGAACACTTACATATGACAAACTTACGAATAAAAAAAACAAAAACAAATAAAAAAAAATAAAAAAATAATAATAATAATAAAAAAAAACCAAAAAAAAATAAAAAAATAATAATAATAAAAAATAAATAAACAAAATAAAAAAAAGTAAAATTCGGATGGAGGGAACCCTTAGCTTTTTTATATATAGAGATTATTATTATTATTATTATTATTATTATTATTATTATTATTATTATTATTATTATTATTATTATTATTATTATTATTATTATTTATTATTATTATTATTAATATTTATTATTATTATTATTATTATTATTATTATTATTATTATTATTATTATTATTATTATTATTATTATTATTATTATTATTATTATTATTATTATTATTATTATTATTATTATTATTATTATTATTATTATTATTATTATTATTATTATTATTATTATTATTATTATTATTATTATTATTATTATTATTATTATTATTATTATTCATATCCATGATGCCCGATCTCTCATAATTTTCTAACATAAACTAAGTTAAAATCACGTGATACCCAAAATTTAAGATAAATATTAAGAGTACGAATATTGATAAAATAGTATAAGATAGAGATATAACATCTAATAAAATGTTCCTAATATTGACAATTCAAAACAATTCCATTGGAAATATTATTTACATATTATATATATTATCAGTACATGTGCAAATGAAAACTAAATACTGAAATACCTTTCTATTTCATTCGATAACTCTTGAACGGAATTCAAGCTGGCATCATATTTGTGTTGAAATTCAGCCGACTGAATATTATGAGAACTAACCGAGGACAATTGTTCCGTCACCAAATTCAAATCTTGTTTCTGCTTCTCAATTAATTTCTGTAATTTACTTTGGTTTTCAATCTATAGAACGAAACCATATTTAATCATGTCAAATAATTTAGGCATAATTACTTGGTCGGATAATTTATCCTCACAAACATGAAAATCTGATCTGAGAGTATTGTTTTCATTAGCCAATGAATCTCTGGATATTTGAACCTTTTCTAATTTTTCAATTACTATAAATCAATAAGCGTTTTAGATATCATAAAAGAACGTACACGCATCTCGTGTTTTTTCCAAATCTTCAAAAGAAAGTCGACTATTTTCGATAACCAACTATGATCAAAATAATAATAATAATAATAATCTTAATAATAATAATAATAATATAATAATAATAATAATAATAATAATAATAATAATAATAATAATAATAATAATAATAATAATAATAATAATAATAATAATAATAATATAATAATAATAATAATAATAATAATAATAATAATAATAATAATAATAATAATAATAATAATAATAATAATAATAATAATAATAATAATAATAATAATAATAATAATAATAATAATAATAATAATAATAATAATAATAATAATAATAATAATAATAATAATAATAATAATAATAATAATTACACAATGGATCTAGTCGGTTAAATGTGAATTGTACAGTAATATAAAATCTTTTTATGTTAAATTTTTATTTTAAATTTCGAGGAGTGATTTACTTTTTAAACAAAGATTTAATTATTTTTATCAATAGATTTTATAAATTATTTAGTGTTAATGACCAATTTAATTTACTTGATTTTAGATGTTTTATTGCGAAATATTTGTGATATTTAGATAATATAATTAATATAAAGTTCAAGGTAATAGAATATAGAGATATAGTCATTTAAAGGGATTTTAATGAATCTTATTGGTTTGATATTAAGAGTGGAATATATGAACTTTTACAGATACTTATTGATTAAATATACCAATTTTTAAAGATGGATGATATTTTAAGGGAAATTTGATGCTTTTTAGAATTTTCTGAATAATTTGAGCAATCAATCAATCAAATTGAGTATTCATGTGATAAGTTTAATGATAAGTAATTTTTAAAATTAATTTATTTCAATTAATTTATTCAATCTAAATAAATTATTTACTAGATTTTATTACAAAATTCTTATTAATTTGAAGGAAGATCTTTGATGATTCATATTTAAATTAATTAATAACTTGAGTGATCAGTATTTAAGATAAATTTGTTGGTGTCTTGTTGTTGGTATTTGGTAGTTGGTACTTGGTATCTGCTTGTAAATACTTAGTTGTTAGTATCTGGTTGTTTGGTAGTTGGTACCTAGTTGAAAGTACTTGGTACCTGCTTATGGATATCTGTTTATTAGTACTTGGTTGTTTAGTTGATGGTATCTAGTTGTTGGTACCTATCTGCTAGTACCTAGTTGATTGGTATCTGGTTGTAAGTACTTAGTGATTGGTAGCCAATTGTTGGTACCTATTTGGTAGCTAGTTTTTGGTACTTGATTGTTGGTATCTGTTTGTTAGTATCTAGTTATTAGTAGCTGGTTGTTGGCTGGTTGTTAATAATCAATTCAAAGAAGGAAGTTAAGCAGATCTTTTGTGAATAAAAATTAGAATTCTATATTTTAATTTTAAGCCTTTCGTTGTAATTTGGAAATATTTAAATTATTTTACATAATTTTCACTATTCATTTCCACGTGGTTAATTTGTATTTGTGTACATGATTTAATGTATAGTGTTTGATGCTTACTTAGTTAGTGTCTAGTTGTTGGTATTTGTTTGTAAGTACTTGGTATTCTGCTTGAAAAAACTTAGTTATAAGTACCTGGTTGTTGGTGACAGGTAGTTGGTTGAATTGTCTAGAATATTATGTGGTTTGTGCAAATCTATTAAATTCCCGAACTGTCAAGGGTAACATGGGATTGAAAAAAGAAGATGGAAAATGACAACAGGAATGGGAAAACGAATTATCATGATAGCAAATATAATAATAGCAAAAGTCATATATAATAGCTATAATAGCAAACTATAATAGCAAAAGTCATCTTAATTAAATCAGAAGTGAAGTGGTGTTAAAATTGGAATAGGAAAATTGCGCGATATTAAAAAATTAAAGTGGAGAATTTGAATTGGTTTGAAAGTGTTGAAGGCAATAGAAGAGTTAATTTGAATAAGTGGCGTGATATTGTGGAGAACCGATATCGAGATAATTTAATTTAACGGTGTGACGAAATTTGAATTGAAATAAAAGAATCAGAGTATATCTAATAAAGATACTGTCAAGATTATAAGAAATAGTACACATTCTACTTGTGGAATTCAGAAGAGCTTATTATAAGCAAATATGTGATGAAGAATAAACTTTGTATCTTTAATTTTTATTTTGCCTTTAATTTAATTATTTCATAAAAATTTCTTAACTTTTTTTAAATTCTTAGTAGCCAAAGGTTTTTTCCATATATCTTTCCAGAAATTTAAAATTGTTGCTTTAATTTACTTATTTTCAAAATTTTACACTAATTTACTTTACATTGTATTTATTAAAAAACTTGGCTATGAATCATTAAAGATATCAAAAAGCTTTTAAATAAATTCAATGTCATATCAATGGTGAAAATTGAAAAAATGTTCTTATAATAATTTAGTTTAATTTACTTAATTTAAAATTATTACCTTAATGTCTCGGTGTTATTCAAAATATCTGTTGTTCGTGCTGATGTGGCCTACCTGCCTACTAACAAGCTTTCTATAGAAATTAACTGCTCGAAAAGAACTCAGGAGTACATTGTACTAAGTAGGGTTACAGTTTCTGGTTTATAAAGATATTTGTTTGCATTCATACGCTTGTCAAGAGGTCTAATTTCACTTCTGACATCGTTTTTCTTCATAATACTTATTATTTAGTTGATTCGCATATTTCATTGGTATTGATTACAGTTCTATGGAGTCGGAAAAACTATATAACGACTCCCACTAGAGATTTCATTAAAGATAACCGCGAAAATGAATGAAGGGACATTATGAGACATTGATACACAGAGAATCAATAATGGAAAACAAAGAATATTTAGTTGACATTGTCTTACGTGTATTTCAAATCCAACATATACAATTAGCAATAAGAAATGGACTAATAAGTCAGTATTCCTTTGGGTATTCCTGGGGAATTTCAAGCCCCGAAATTCATACATCTATAAAAAATAATAATGATAATAATAATTATATGTCGGCTTTATTTCCAGCTTTCAATCTTATCTGGATTTTTATGATATATAACCAGGATAAATCACATGTTAGAAATTTTGTAATTATTTAAAATATAAAAATAATCTTATAATTTCAATACATAAATAAATATAAAAATAATCTAACATTCTTTTCTTCTTCCTTTTCCAGTAATAATTTATTCAATCTTTCACATTCTTTCTGTAATTCTTTATTAAACCATATTTCTTCATCCAATGATTGTTTAAGGTCATTAAAATTTTCCTGTATATTTTGAATACTTTCCTTGCGTTCAGTTGCAGGAGATAAAATATTAGGTTTAATAGATTTATCATTTTCTTTAACTTCTATATCATTATGAGTATCATCAAAATGTTTTTGAACCAAATCTGGTGACGAAAATTTTGCCATGCACATAGGACAAATAAATCCTTCCATTTCTTGATTATCTTGAGGTTTAGGTTGATGTTGCTCGACTTTAAACCTTTTACTGAGAGAGTTAAACATTTAAGAAGTTTTAAAAAGCTCTAAATTTCTCAGTGAAAATAGTATTTCTTCAATATATTGTTAATATTAAAATAATATTTAATATTTGAATCAGTATTTATTTAAATTTTTTCTTTTTTAAATTAAAAATAGCATATATAAATAAAATGATAATTTAGTAATATATTTTAAATATATCATAATCGAAGATATTCTAAAACCAATAAAAAATTCGTAATGTCAAAAAATTTTGATTCTCCTTAGCATTAATTTTAAGTCAAATTTATCTTTATATTTATTTTTAAAATTTTTAAAAAGTTCAGTTGATTATAGATTAAAGAAGTCAACTGGTAAATAAGCATCTATAGTCAAGGTAAAAAAATTAGAATTCGTGAAGATAGATCAAAAGCCACAGGTAAAGTTTGAGTCAATAGAAGTTCGCAAAGTACATGTTAAGGTATAAAGGGTCCTTGGACTTGCATAGAAATAATAATGTCAATTGAAGCAAATTCTTTATTATCAACAATACAGATATGTAGGATTTATTTTTCAACATAACTTACATTAACACTGATGCATTGTCTCCTACAGTCTACTATTGATTTGAAAGCCGCTTCGGCAAATTATTGTCCCTTCTATGAAAGAAATATATTTACATTTCCCTTTAAATCATGCTTTGATTCAAATATTTTATCTCTAAAATCTTTCTTCGCATAATTTAGAAACCTAAAACTAGATGCACGATCTAGGTTGTATAGCAAATGGTCCATCTTTACAAACCCACATTTGACTAATACTTTCTTTTTTCGACAAGAAGAATTAATTTGAACGTTGTTAGGGATATTTAAATAATTAATTTATAAATAAAATATATATTATATTATAAGAAAAAGTATAAAAGCTGGCACGCATAATTATCATTATTATTTAATTAATTAATTCGCCATTTAAATCGGGTGTTTTAATAATACCAGATTTGGGCAATAATTTGTATTTTGCATTTTGTATTAAAAATAAATATTTCTAGATTAATTATTGGTTATTATTAACATGGCGACCCTGGCAATGATCAATAAAATGATCCCGGATATTTACGATGGCAGCGTCGATGTAGACGTTTTTATTGGAGAATGCAAGAGGTATTTCCAATTATGTGGACTAGAACAATCCAGCCAAAGTATGATGATCAAATGTTTAATCGCAAGAGAGTTGTTGCCAATTTATGAAGCAATAGAAGAAAATGAAATTTGTTTTGAAGACAGATTGAAAAAGGCTTTCAAGAAACCAACGACGTTGATAGGGGATTTTCTAACCCTCTGCAATTATGAAAAGAACGATGATACTGCTCCAATATATTTCGAAAAAATAGAAAAGATGGTTGACCAAGTTCTGAAGCACAAATGGGACAAGAAAGAATTAATGTCATATTTTTGGTCCATTGTATCAAAGACAAGGATACACAGAAAGAAATAAAGATGAGAGATGCGATGAGCGTCGACGAAATAAAAGGAGTGATAAAGAAGGTCGATGATATAAACATTGAAGTATCCGGAATTTCAGTTTTGAATAGAAGGAAGGAAACATTTGCGAGTATTGTCAAGACGAGACAAGGATTTGCCGATAGACAGAACCAAAACAGAACTTTTACAAATTCACAACGAAGTGAACACAGATATGATTCAACACCGAGGATGAAAGCCGATAATTTCCAGAACAGATTCCAACAAAGAGAAATGCCGGTTAGAAGCAGACCAGTTATTACATGTTGGAATTGTCAGGAGGTGGGTCATATGAGTCGAGAATGTCGGAAACCAAGGGTTCAGAAATGCTTCCAATGTGGAAAAGAAGGGCACCAATCCAGAGAGTGCAATCAGAGATTATAGAATGCAGAGATGAGATGTTTTGCGTGTAAAGATATTGGACACAACAGAAGAGAATGCCCATCAATATCGTGCTCAGGATGCGGTAGAAGAGGCCACCTACGATTTCAATGCTGGAATCAGACAGACAGAAGAAGATACGCAGACGAGCGAGGACCACCGAGACGGACACAGGTAGCCGCGTTTCAGACTGATCAAGCCGAGAACGACGAAAAGATTTCATGCCAAGACGAAGACTACCCAAACCAAGAAGCTCCATCGTTGGGCGAGATGATCGGAGCAATGAATTAATGGGTAATAATGACGATTGTGTATGCCAGTATAATTGTATAAGTAAATATAAATATATTAATAGTATTAGTAGTAAAGTGAATAGTATAATTCCTTTTGTAAATAATGTATATAATGTAGAAAATATTAATAATAACGTGAATAGTATAAGTCCTTTAGTAGATAATTTAAATAAAGTAAATAATAAAATGTTGGATGAGAATAATGTAATCAGAAATAATGGTAGCAGTAGAATTGTAGGAAATATCGATATAGTTGGAAAAAATAATGAGCTAGAAACAAATTTTAAAAAAGCGAATCAATGTGATATAATAGAAAGTGTAAAAAATAAAGTTACGGATATTCATGATGCAATTATTTTAAATATGCCTAATGAAAACAATTTTGAAAAAATAAAAATTGATGACGATAATAAAAAAGAATGTAAAAATAATTGTACTCAGATTTTATCGATAGATGATGTAAAAAAATTAAAAAAACCAGAAAATATGATTTATGTACATAATGAAAAGGATAAAATATTTGATACATGTGACTGTAAAATACAATATAGAAGTGAAACATATTTGAAGAAGGATGAGTATAATATTGTTTATGATAAAATGGGTGGACGTCCAAGTGTAATAATAGGCATAAATAATTACTTTAAGAATTGTTTGTTGGATACAGGAGCTAGAATGAATGTGATTGATAGTTCGATTATAAAGGAGATCGGAAATCCAGTTTTAAACGAACACGGAGACAAAATCTGGTGCGCAAATGGTAGTCCATTAAAAACTTTGGGAAGAATCAAGCTTAGAATAAATATAGGAAGTAGAGAAGAAAATATTGTTTTTGTAGTAGTTGAAAATGTATCTCCATCGATAATTGGAGGAATCGATTTATTACGTAGGTTTGACATAAAACTAATGAAAGTTATCGGAAATAACATCGAAAATGCAAGCGAATATAATAATATGGAAATATGCAACATTGAAGCCAAATTTGGGAAAAGAACGACTGATGAACTTCGATTTAAAAGAGCAATAGAATTAATAGGATTAAGGTGTGACGACAAACTTTATGGAGTAATAAAAAAAAATGCCGAAGTATTTATGATAGATAAGTGGGATATAGGCAAAACCAATCTATTAAAGCATGATATTAAAACTATTGAAGGACCAATCCATTTGAACCCAAGAAGACAGCCAGCCCACCTAGAAGAAAAGATTGAAGAAGCTATTAAAAATTTGGAAGAAAACGGCATAATTAGGAAGTGTGACTCACCGTGGAATACGCCGTTAGTATGTGTCTGGAAGAAGGAGAAAAATGATATTCGATTATGTTTAGATTTTAGAAGTTTAAATAAAATGACAGAAAGACAAATCTTCCCAATGCCTAATATCGAACAGATGTTAGATTCATTAAATGGATCAATGTACTTTAGCACCATTGATCTGGGAAGCGCGTATTATCAGGTTGAATTGACAGCAAATTCGCAAGAAAAGACAGCGTTCTCAACAAGATCTGGGCAGTTCTGCTTTAATAGGATGCCATTTGGGATTGCTGCTGCTCCAGCTACATTCCAAAAATTAATGAATATGGTTTTAGGAAAATTATTATGGAAAATTGCTATAGTGTATTTAGATGATATTTTAATATTCTCAAAAGACAAAGAAGATCATATAAAAAGAATAAATGAAGTATTAGAAAAAATAAAAGAAGCAGGATTGAGAATAAATCCTGAAAAATGCAAATTTTTGGTGAAGGAAACAAAATTTCTTGGTCACATTATAACTTGCGAAGGTGTTAAAGTCGATGAAGCTAAAATAGAAGCAATAAAAGGGTTTCAAAGACCAAAATGTTTAAAGCAATTGAGGAGTTTCTTAGGACTGTGTAATTATTACAGAAAATTTATAAAAAATTATTCAAAATTCGCAAGAATATTAGAATCGATGTGCGGAAACAATAAAGACAAGTTAGTTTGGTCACAAGAATGTCAAGAAAGTTTTGAGGAATTGAAGAAAGCACTATCAACTACACCAGTTCTAATATATCCTGATTATGAGAAAGAATTTATTTTGGATACGGATGCCAGTTTCGACACTATAGGAGCTGTTTTGTCACAGATTGATGATCTAGGTAATGAACGTGTTATTGCCTATGGTTCACATACGATGAGTAAACATGAAATAGGATACTGTATCACGAGAAAGGAACTTTTAGCAATTTATTACTTTGCACAGCATTTTAAGCACTATCTTTACGGCAAGCGATTCCAGCTAAGAACGGATCACAAGGCTATAACATTTATGATGACAACAAAAAAACCTATAACGGCACAATTTCAGACATGGATAAACTTCTTGAGTAGTTTAGATATGGATATTAAATATCGAAAAGGAATTGACCATTCGAACGCTGACGCATTATCGAGAGATAAATGTGGGAAATGTACACAGTGTATGGAAATCCATGAAGATGCCAAGACAGAGAAAGTAAAAACCAGATTGTTGGCAATGACAGCCACTAAACATGGATTGCAATGGCAAAAAGGTAATGAAGAGATAGAACATATGAGAAAAGCAATAGATAAAAATGAGACTACAAGATTTAAAATCATCGAAGATTTAATTTTAACAAGAGAAAATAAAATTTGGATTCCAAAAGTAAATAGAATAGAATTTGTCAAAGAGATGCACAAAATGTTGTGTCACGCCGGATGCAAGAAGGTAATCGATTACATAAAAGTTAATTACGATATGGAGGAATTAAATACAATCGCGACTCAATATATTCAAAGTTGTGAAATATGCCAGAAACGAAAAACATTGACAACAAAAACAAAAGAAATAATTGTAAAAACACAAGTGGCGGAACCGTTTGAGGTTATAGCGATAGATTTTTGTGGACCTTTGCAGGCAAACATTCATGGAAAGAAATATATTTTGGGAATTATAGATATGTGTAGTCGATACATTTCGTTGACAGCAGTAGCAAAGCAGGACGAAAAAACTACAGCGGATACTATTGTGAAATTCTGGATATTAAAATACGGGGCACCGAGAATTATTCATGTTGATTGTGGAAAAACATTTGAGTCTAACTTGATAAAAGAGTTGGCTAAGAATCACAATATACAGCTACAATTTTCTAGCCCTTATCATCATAACACTAATGGTTTGATTGAAAGACAATTTCGAACAATACGAGATTTTATCAGTACATCATTAAGAGATAAACTTAAGAGAAATTGGGTTGAAGTGTTACCTGAAATTGAGTTTACTTTAAATGCTACCATTCAAAGCACAACTGGAAAGAGTCCATCAGAAGCAGTATTTGGTTTTCGGATATCTAGAGAATGGAACAATAATAAAAGAATATACAACGATAGAAGTAAAATAGTGGAGGAAGTGCAATCAAAACAAAGAAATTTAAATTATAAAAATGAAAACCGAATACACCGAGAATTCGATATAAATGAAGAAGTTTTAGTTAAAGTAGATTTGAGAAAAAAAGAGGAGGACCGATATACAGGACCTTTCGTAATTGTTAGAAAGATCCATGCAAATAGTTATGAATTACGAGACAGAGATGGGAAAATTATAATCCGCAACGTTGAATGGCTAAAACCTTTTAAACAGG
This sequence comes from Schmidtea polychroa, assembly GCA_959609185.1. Lineage (NCBI taxonomy): Eukaryota > Metazoa > Platyhelminthes > Tricladida > Dugesiidae > Schmidtea > Schmidtea polychroa. The sequence continues at coordinate 149,875 of CAUHTR010000120.1, forward strand.
GGAGATGTTAGGGATATTTAAATAATTAATTTATAAATAAAATATATATTATATTATAAGAAAAAGTATAAAAGCTGGCACGCATAATTATCATTATTATTTAATTAATTAATTCGCCATTTAAATCGGGTGTTTTAATAATACCAGATTTGGGCAATAATTTGTATTTTGCATTTTGTATTAAAAATAAATATTTCTAGATTAATTATTGGTTATTATTAACAAACGTTATTATGGAGCAAATAAAGGTTCTTATTTCGTGGCTCGCGTCGTATAGGCCTGACTTCAACAATGAAGGTGGTGTAGTGCCCTGAGTTTATGTCACCACTGGAAAGATTAATCTTCAAGATTCCTTTAACATTCCAAAATACACTCAAGGTACCCATTTGCAATGTTAAGGGCATAAACGAAGCATTTTTTGTGATTACTTCCTAGATGATATTTACTCTTTAGATTCTTGCTTAGATTAGCATATGCAGAGGCTAAAATGTGTTTTATCTTTTCACGATATTTATCAGAAACTTGGTCCAATGTCATACAATAGGAAACTATTGTTTTTACAAGTAACCTTTCGTTTATTCACAAATCTGCCATTAAATATCGTAGAATGAACCCGCTACACAATTTCCTGATTTCCAATTTATCCAAAATAAGCTGCATTATTCTTTTGCGAACATTTAATTTTAGAGGCAATTCTATTTACGTAAGTTTCCTATTCTTAGACGTACTGAGACGCAATGTTTTCTCCATCAATTCAATTTTTTAACTATCAAAAACACTATGCCGGACGAAAAATCTTCCATATGGTTCTTCAATTTGTTGAATGATTTTTTGCTTTACCTAATTAGGTTACTAAACTCCACTGCATCAAATCGCCTACTAACTGAAATTAAATATTAATATATTAAAACAAATTGGTTAATTCTGATTACTAGACTCTGTGTGTAGACATGTTCTTTCTAGATTGTAGACGTGAGTACTCGAGTTTAATTGTGTATGATTTTTGGAATGTTATTTTTCTTTGATTGTTCTGGAATTTTATCGAATGTTTTCTGAATTTTGGAATTATTTTAAAGAATAGATTGGTTCTATCATTAATGAAAATAAAATACAAACCATAAACTTTATATGTGTCTTATTTGTTCTAACTTTATTAATTCTATATGAGTCTANTAGGATTTATTTTTCAACATAACTTACATTAACACTGATGCATTGTCTCCTACAGTCTACTATTGATTTGAAAGCCGCTTCGGCAAATTATTGTCCCTTCTATGAAAGAAATATATTTACATTTCCCTTTAAATCATGCTTTGATTCAAATATTTTATCTCTAAAATCTTTCTTCGCATAATTTAGAAACCTAAAACTAGATGCACGATCTAGGTTGTATAGCAAATGGTCCATCTTTACAAACCCACATTTGACTAATACTTTCTTTTTTCGACAAGAAGAATTAATTTGAACGTTGTTAGGGATATTTAAATAATTAATTTATAAATAAAATATATATTATATTATAAGAAAAAGTATAAAAGCTGGCACGCATAATTATCATTATTATTTAATTAATTAATTCGCCATTTAAATCGGGTGTTTTAATAATACCAGATTTGGGCAATAATTTGTATTTTGCATTTTGTATTAAAAATAAATATTTCTAGATTAATTATTGGTTATTATTAACAAACGTTATTATGGAGCAAATAAAGGTTCTTATTTCGTGGCTCGCGTCGTATAGGCCTGACTTCAACAATGAAGGTGGTGTAGTGCCCTGAGTTTATGTCACCACTGGAAAGATTAATCTTCAAGATTCCTTTAACATTCCAAAATACACTCAAGGTACCCATTTGCAATGTTAAGGGCATAAACGAAGCATTTTTTGTGATTACTTCCTAGATGATATTTACTCTTTAGATTCTTGCTTAGATTAGCATATGCAGAGGCTAAAATGTGTTTTATCTTTTCACGATATTTATCAGAAACTTGGTCCAATGTCATACAATAGGAAACTATTGTTTTTACAAGTAACCTTTCGTTTATTCACAAATCTGCCATTAAATATCGTAGAATGAACCCGCTACACAATTTCCTGATTTCCAATTTATCCAAAATAAGCTGCATTATTCTTTTGCGAACATTTAATTTTAGAGGCAATTCTATTTACGTAAGTTTCCTATTCTTAGACGTACTGAGACGCAATGTTTTCTCCATCAATTCAATTTTTTAACTATCAAAAACACTATGCCGGACGAAAAATCTTCCATATGGTTCTTCAATTTGTTGAATGATTTTTTGCTTTACCTAATTAGGTTACTAAACTCCACTGCATCAAATCGCCTACTAACTGAAATTAAATATTAATATATTAAAACAAATTGGTTAATTCTGATTACTAGACTCTGTGTGTAGACATGTTCTTTCTAGATTGTAGACGTGAGTACTCGAGTTTAATTGTGTATGATTTTTGGAATGTTATTTTTCTTTGATTGTTCTGGAATTTTATCGAATGTTTTCTGAATTTTGGAATTATTTTAAAGAATAGATTGGTTCTATCATTAATGAAAATAAAATACAAACCATAAACTTTATATGTGTCTTATTTGTTCTAACTTTATTAATTCTATATGAGTCTAGGGATATTTTATATATTTTAGGAAGTTATGAAAAACCATTCATATATCATATGAATTGAACTATTACAAATCGAACAAGCACCTATATATAATTTATCGGTGAAGTGATCATGAATCTTAATCAGATTTACTGACGGTTTTTACAAAGATAACAAGAAATTGCGGAAGAAAAAGAAATAAGGTTAGCGTCTGTAAAAAGTATTTTGTTGGGTTATCATTGGTTAGTCGGTGATATGATCTGACTCCTCGTACTTCATTTTATAAATCAATAAAAAAATCAAGACAATAAATTCATTTTATTTGAATACACTTAATAATCACACAATTTGTCAAACTTATCTGCACTTTTCTCTCAAACGATAAGGTAGTACCCCCCTCGGACAGTCGGGTTCTCTGGTACGTTTATAGTTCGGTTCAGTTAACAATTTTATTATAATACCAAATCTCTGATTGATCTGACCTCTTTGTTTCCCTTGATAATTGTCTTTTCTCAATTTTTTTTTATTTTTCTACTTATATCAAAATCTCTTGAATTAATTTTCCAAAGACCAGCTGGTCTTTTAACTGAAATTTGAGCATTCTTATATAAGGTTTTCTCCTCCTCGTTATCTACTGACAATCAATAATTTGTTGAGAATACCTAAATAGTAAATAATATTATAAATAATTAGAATAACTTGGTGGAAAACCGATACGAATACTTTCTGAAACTTGAAGAAGAAAACAGAAAGGAAAAAATTGTGAAATGAGGAAGGAATAAGAAAACGAAAGAAATTTAACAATAAAGCGGAGAAAAGTCACATATAATTAATAAGTGCAAGAAAACAAAAAGGAATTCCAAAATTGGAAAACAAAAATAAAACATGAAAACAAAATCGGCATCTCCGAACTTTCAGAGGTAACGTGGGCCTGGGGAAAGTGTGGGAAATGGCAGAAGCAGAAATGGGAGAAAATTACAAATTATCCCGAACTGTCAAGGGTAACATGGGATTGAAAAAAGAAGATGGAAAATGACAGCAGGAATGGGAAAACGAATTATCATGAGTGCCGGACGATGGTGAACTATAAAAGCAAAAGTCATCTTAAATAAATCAGAAGTGAAGTGGTGTTAAAATTGGAATAGGAAAATTGCGCGATATTAAAAAATTAAAGTGGAGAATTTGAATTGGATTGAAAGTGTTGAAGGCAATAGAAGAGTTAATTTGAATAAGTGGCGTGATATTGTGGAGAACCGATATCGAGATAATTTAATTGAACGGTGTGACGAAATTTGAATTGAAATAAAAGAATCAGAGTATATCTAATAAAGTCAGGTCAAAGCAAAAGGACAATCGAAACCGATTTAACCATTTGTTGAGTGAAATCAGCGATTAGTGATTATTAGAGTATTTTGGATTTATGCACTGGGAACTATTCTTCACGTAGTGTTGTAATAAGCTCGTATAATTGCCTACATGAGTGTTGAATCGATCGTGTTGTTATAAGTCGTGTAATCAACTGTGATAATCAATAAAGATTTATATTGCCTGAGAATTGTTATTTTTTATGGATTAAATAAAGCACGCTTTGGAGTCAGATATTTGATTGGTAACTTTTAAATTTTACTGAAAACCCAATAACCCGACCCGGTGACATCTCGCGAACATAATTAATAATTTATTCGGTGACTTTTCGTCTTTAACAAAGAAGCTCTCCATTTTTAAATTTTTTTATGTAATTATTCCTTGATTTTGAGACATCCTGGATTTTCCATTAGGTAGGTTTTCCCACATAGCTACTAAATTATTTATTTATTTTTAATTAATTTGTATTTTTTGAATCGTTTCACATTACCCACCTCAATTAATTTTACAATCGTATAACACATTGAGTCCTGGCAATCACATTTGATATTACACACATACACGTACATATACACATAGACATAGACATATACAATAGGGTGGAGTGAAAATTTTTTTTTCTTAATATCTTGTTTGGATAGCTATAAAAACTTGGTAACACATGCAATTAGTAATGTGGCAAACAATTAGACAATTTAAAGCATATCTTGAGGTTCCACAATTGACCTAAAGTATAGGCATATTTCGATAAAAAAGCAATAATCTTTAAAAAAAACATTTTTTTATAAGTAACATATTTATGTTATGGTTTAACTTTTTAACAGTCTGTACATAACATTACAAGTAATAAGAACCATATCTGTGAAGGGAAACCACATGCAAACTGTCTAACATGTTTTTATAACTACAAATGATGTTGGGCTTTGGTGTCCAGTTTTGGCATTTTCGATCTCGATTCCAAGCGTGCTCTAATGAATCCGTCGCGTTTTTCTGGACCACACACCATTTCGGATGCTTCTGTATGCTCCACCTGTATATTATACAAATATAGACGGAATATCAGATAGGAATCACACTTTACAGGAATTTATGAGGTAATTTTTAAACGATCAAAATATTGATAAATTACACAACCAGTTAGCTAAGAATTTAGATCGTAGTAACAGTCTCAAAAAATCATGGGTTCTATTTTTGATGTGCTATATCGTCTTTACTGCTCTAGACATCATGCATGTCTAGTTCCTCTTCTTGCCACACCCGATGGACATGTGGGTCTTTCCATTGGTCTGGTATTGAATTTCAGAGATCAACAGTTACTACTATAGCACATTAGTTTGAACCTCTAATTTTCAAGGCTGACATTTCCCTACTCATGTAAAACATGAGGTTGAGAAAACTTATCTGATGACAAGCTACTAAAGTGGTTCAGCTGAGATTTCCTACGACGCTTGCTGTATTGGGATATGAGTATGATTGGGGATTAATGACACAGTGTTGAGAATTCTATGTGATTGCTCTAACAAGGAAATGATTCTCTCATCAATTTAGTAGAATTGTAAGCAATGATAGGGGGTATTAATATGACAATAAAATGGGAAAATGATCAAATTTAAGTCCTAACAAATTCTAATAACGTATTTATTGGAAAAATCATACCTGATTTAGAAATGGTTGAGTTGAGAGACATGTTAGTATATACGATGCCTAAGCGTTCTGTTTGATTTAATTTCAGGTAGTAATCTCGCTTCTCAATAGTATGTCCACATAAAGATGAACTAATGAGCTTGAAAGAATATAAAAATGGTTCATCAAACTCGAATGTCAATGATTACATTATAACTTTCAGGGTAGATGGAATAAACAATTTTCGTGTAAACCGAATATGGTACATTGAAAACCAACCTCATTTATACGTCCCTACCTGTGGTAAAATGCCGATTTTTTCTGAGTTTGAGCTCTTTTATGTAGTTGAAATAATCGCATTGATTAACGGCGTTTCAACTAGATCGTCTCCCTATAACAAGCTTTGCCTCGCGGCTTTTTTCATCATTTCTCCTTCGAAAGAAATAATTAATTGGCCCACCGTGCGTCTCTCTTGCGAGATAACCTTTTTCTTGTTATCCAATTACTCGTGTTGTCATAATAGTGGTTTTTCACTTTGTTTACTATTCTTTCTGTTTACTTAACTTGGGTTTACCTCAATTAGTTAATTAATTAATGATATTCTGTTTTTGTACGCTTTCTTCCATTTTGATTCTTTCTGAACATATTCTGATGAATCCATTCTCGCTATGATCTTTCCCATCATCTCATTTACACCTGACCCGTTTTTCAAATTTCATTTCGATGATTTCTTGATTTTGAAATTTCTATATTCCTTTCTTAATTATTTGGAAATTTTAAATTTAAGAACCCCAACAATATTGTATTCAGATTTGGGTACTGACTACTAGAAAATGAAATAATTGAAAGTAATTTTCATACAATCATAAGCGTTGCAGTATGTATATAAAAAAGTGCAATGGACATGGCTTACTGGAGCAATATAACTACAACGATAATTCTAAAAAAAATAATGATAAAGACGCCTTTCAAATAGGGGAATCGGCCTAACTTTGTGACTTTTCAAGTGGTGTGTTGTATGACAGAGTTGCCCATTTGCATGGTTAGTGGAGTTAGCGATCAAAACTTTGCGAGAGTGAACAAATGGCAGACATTCAAAAAATAAATCATTATGAAATAATAGGCGTTCCTCAAGAAAATGCTAAAAATGGATTACTTGAACAACGTAAAAGGCTGAGCTTGATATTTACAAAGGTAAAGTTTCAAATTTATAATCTGCCATTAGAAATTTGTCCCTGAGAAACTTCTATTGGGTTATTGGGTTGGTGAAACAATTTAACACTCTCGAACACGATAAGCTTTATTAATATTCTCACTGGATTGTACAAATTTCAATTACACCCAATTAACTATAAACCAATTTATCACACAGAGCTTATTTCGACACTACGTGAAGAATAGCCCTTTCTGTAACCACAACAATAATCACTAACCGTCAACTACTCAATTACAGGGTACGTCGATCGATTGTTCTATATGCTTTGACCACTAATTTATTTACTCCACTTCCACGTTATATTCAATTTTACAAAAGATTCTCGTCATTTCTCGTTTCACTTTGTTCTGAACTCTGTTTAATTCTCCCTTTAAATGTTCCTTTAAATTCTCCCTTTGATTCTCTTTTTAACTCTCAAACGTTAATTCTCCTTTTCACTCTCGTTTTCTTATCTCGTTTTCTCGGTTTTGCTTCTAATTTTGTTCCACTTTTGTTTCTAATTTCGTTCTATTTTTCTTCTGATTTCTCGATCAACTGTTCTGCTTCATATAGTCTGTTTCATTTGTGGTACTGGCGACAGATTCTGTTTTCCATTTTCCTTTTCCTCTACGTCAGCCTTATCTCTGTCAGATATCAAGATATTTTTCCATTTTCCTTTTTTGTTAAGCCGCCTTCTCCCGACAATTTTGCTATCTTTGACGAGCTGTCAAGATACGGCTTTTTCCCCTATTTTGTTTTCTGGAATTTGAAGTTCCACCTTCATTTGTACTTCTTAATTAACAATGACCTTTGTTTTAATTTCTTGTTTGTTTCCTTTTATTTGATTTATCTTTCTCATTTTTAATTTCTTTTTACTTCCGTTTTCTTTTCTGAGTTCCCATAGATCGTCCCGTTTTCATGGCGATCTTCCCCCAGGTAATTTATTTATTTATTATGTTATTTATCATTTAGGTATCCTAGACAGTTTTATATGGTCCAGGGTTATCGAGGTTTTGTAAAAATTTCATCCAGAGAATCAAGAGATCTTGTAATGAATTTATTAAAATATGTTGTTGATTTGCCTAGTGAATTTTCAGGGTGGCATTTCATTTATTGTTATCATTTTTATAGTAATCTTTTTGATTCCATTTCATTTAGAATTAGAAATAAAGCTTCAGTTAATGTTAAAATTAAAAACTTTTCGAATTTCAGTGATCCAAACTATTAAGTAACGAAATCCCTGTATTTCTCAAAGGGTTCCAGTCATATTATAATAATAACGAAATAAGAATTGTTCAGAAAACCCACACGAAACTCGATATTCCTTTGCAAATAAATAAAATATATCAAAAGAATTTAATATTTATTGGATATTATTAAACGAAAATCCACATCAAAAGTAGGAGGTTTCATATTGTTTCAAGCATAGCTGATATTGTTCATTAAGTTTTGCTAAGTATAAAAAGTGCTTGGGTTGATGCACCTTTATAAGGTTTAGTGCTGTTTTAACTGAATATAAATTTCAATTAATTTATGACATTAAATTAGGAAATAATCTTAAAATTTTATTTATTTTCAATAAGACTAGATCATAATATAATTTACCAATGTAACACAAATTTTAAGGACTGTCTTTATCAATAACAATATTTTCATATCATTTTGCCAAATCTTTCAGTTAAAGGTTAAACCATTACGCTGCTGGAGTCATTTTAAAAAGGTATACTACGCGTCAATTTACGCTCAAATGCTTTAATGTAATATAGGGTTTCTCATTTATTAGTGTTAATATTTCATTTAATAATATTAATTTATAAATTAAGCAATGGCGTAGCAATAGGTTGTGCAGGTTGTTCACGGCACAAGGGCCCAGGACGAAAAATTAGTAAAATTTATACGTTCGAGCATTATAAATTCCCCGATTGTCATCAAACCAACCATATTCGAAATTGCCCAACTGCTACTTGTGGATTATTATGCTTTATCATCTGCATTCAGTGATGTCTGCACCGCTTACATGTTGCTGTTGACTTTGCCTGTGACTGTTGCAAACTGCGAACGATCATTTTCCAAATTAAAGCTCATAAAAAACTATCTAAGAAGTACCATGTCTGAAGGGCGATTAACCGACCTAGCGATGTTATCGATAGAAAACGAACATGCAAGAAAGCTTGACATTTCAAAAGTGGTCGATATTTTTGCTCAAGAGAAGGCGCGCAAACGGCCATTTTAACTTTTGGGATTTTTAGCCTTTGACAAATCTTAAACTTGAATCGTGTCCAACTAAATTAGGACATATGTTTGATTTGTTCTTTCTTTTTATCATGTGATTCAATTTTATATTATGGTATCATAAGCGTGTGATCTGAGTTTTTTCTAAGAATTATGTTTCAATAAATTAGTGACAATAACAACAATTATTGTTCATTATATCATGATGGTACCTGGCATGTGCCCATTCTATATACAGAGAATACCGAGAAGTAACAAAATATCCTTTCAACCCAACCCGAAACACTACTATTTCTGTTTTAAAATGCGCAAATTTACTTAGAGAGTTGCTTATCACCTTCCCCCAAGCCTGCCTATGGTTTGGTTCCTCGGATCACTTCGTTCGACAAATATTTTGTGCGTCCCAAAATCTGCACAAGGGCCCCAGAAATCCTTGGTACGCCACTGAAATTAAGGGTATTTTATTTTAATTTCATATATGATTTGTTTAAAAGTATAAAAAAAGTGTTTAGTTTCTTTTTTCTTTTATTATTTTTTAATTTATTTATTTCTTCAATTTTCGAACGTTTCCAGACAAATTTGATTCATTAATCCGAAACTTCATGATCCGCAATCGGAGAGCTCTTTTTTGAATTAAATTTCTAATAATTTTTAAAAGTTTCGGATTAATGTTGTTTATATATTAAACCTGTTTACAATTTTAATATATTTAAATTAAATATCCATATGGCTAGAAAAAGAACAGAAATTAAAATTCGTCAAAAGCCAAACATTTGTGCTATAAAGGAGTCGAAGAAAATGTCGCTGAGTGAATTGTCTCAAATTATCAGAAGAGAATTAAACCTGGACCTAGGAATTTCTATGTTAACAGAAATTTTACAAAATAAAGAGAGATGGGAAAATTGTGAAAGCTCAAACACTTACTCCGGACAATCTTCAAAAATTCATTCTCTGCTTGAGAATGCATTGATCGAATGGATATCTCGAACGGATGTGATGAATGGTTACGTGACTGATGAAATTATCTTTACAAAAGCAAAGGAATTTTGGACAAAAACTAAATAATGGTGACCCACAAAGGATGGCTTAATAGATTCAAAAATCGATTTAATCTGAAGTTGAAAGTTCTCCATGGAGAAGCAAATTCAATGAATGATGTTGATGTTTCAGCACATAGAAAAAAATGGTTGGATTTAATGTTGCAAGATAAAAGAATGAGCTTGACCAAATAATGGATTAAGAGGATATGATTCAAAGGGAAGAAGTCATTGATGATGATGGAATCATTGCACTGTGTCAAGAAGAATACACTGTTATAGATATTGTACTTAGTGCTGAAGATGGTCAGGTTGATTACAGTTACAGCATAAGTCCAAGCAATTTATTCCATGCAATTGAAATTGTCATCAAAGCAAGTTCTTCTTCAAACAGCTCTACTCAAACAATAACCAATGACACAGTAAAAAATTTAAAAGAAGTCAAAGATGATTTACAGCAATTCATTCAAAAGAAAACTACAAAAAACTTTAGATGATTTTTTAAATAAATAATTTTTTTTGTCTTTTTCTTAATAATTTCATCATTAATCTGGTGATCATATAGATTTTAAATTCCTTCATTATCCGAATAATTTCACAATCCCAAAGGAAATCGATTTCTAATTTTTCGGATTAATGAGGTTTGACTGTAGAGAATAAAAATTAAAAATTAATTTGGGTCAGTTCTATTTTTTCATTTTCAAAATAAATAATCATGACTTCCAATATAGATACAAAAAATTATTAATTATATTTTATTACTAATGTCATGTTTGTTTATTTTATTTCGCAAATTTTTAATAAGCAAAAGTTTTTAATATTTGTTTACGACTCCGGAAAATTTATGCGAAATTTTATATACAGTAAAACATTTGTATAATTATCTGATATCACTGTCAAAATAAAACCTAATTTCAAACAGAAAAAAATATTTATAACGAGATATTTAATGTAATATTTACATACAATTAATGTTTCATACTTTAGAAAAATTGATCAAAATACTATGATGGTTCAAATTCCGTGTAAAAATAATTAATAACGACGGGTAAATGCATATCAAATGTAGAGAAAATGAGGCAAACATTAATATTTCCATACTTAGTAAAAATGATAGTATATATAAATCACTATTATTATTATTATTATTATTATTATTATTATTATTATTATTATTATTATTATTATTATTATTATTATTATTATTATTATTATTATTATTATTATTATTATAAGCTCGATTATAAAGTAAAAGAATCTTGTCATTAAGTTTTGAGTTTTTTTGGAAAAATTTATATATTGTTAACTTAGAGGGAGTAATAGAGTAACTAAGTTTTGAATAGTAATGTTAATAATAATAATAATAATATTAATAATAATAATAATAACAATAATAATAATAATAATAATAATAATAATAATAATAATAATAATAATAATAATAATAATAATAATAATAATAATAATAATAATAATAACAATAATAATAATCATAATAATAATAATAATAATAATAATAATAATAATAATAATAATAATAATAATAATAATAATAATAATAATAATAATAATAATAATAATAATAATAATAATAATAATAATAATAATAATAATAATAATTAATAGTAATAATGATAATAAATAATTTTTACAATTATCACAATCACGATTTATTAAAACTTTTATTGTAATATTAAATGTGGTCAAAGAAATGTTAATCATATAATTTTGAATGATGAGGCAGTGGCGTAACTAGTGGACGCAGGACCCTGCGTTGCGGGGGCCAAAAATTATTACTAAAAAAATATTTACAATCGTTTTCTGTAACTTTTTCCCGCAGTTATATTTGCCTACAAACATAAAACTATCATTGAATAGCGGCTGCTGTGAATAACTATGTATTAAACTTTAACCGAAAAATTTAAGTGGAAATATTTTACATTGCGCCGGGGCCCAAATTTTGAAGTTCCGCCACTGTGATGAGGTGAAAGGAATCTCTGAAACATTGAACAATAAAATAAAAAATAAAATAAAATAAAAAATTGAAATTTCGCTCCTATTTAATTCTGAAAACTTTGTTAATTGTTTTAAAATTTATAAATATTTCAGATTATTCAATTTAAGTAAAACATGGAGATCAGTAATAGTTTCCCAGGTTTAACTAACAAATTTTTTCTAGAATAGAACAACCTTCTTTTGGTTGTGATAACATTTTTTGGAACACATTGACCGTATTATGATGGGTTCCATTGGACTCCATAATATATCTTTTTCAATTTGATTCCAAAAACTTACAAAATTGTTTAAAGTTAATAAATACTTCATTGAATTTTTGTTTAAATGTAATAAAAATTTTTACCATTGAGACCCTCATTCTTTATTGACTCTATAACCTTTTTAAGTATCGGTGGCATGCATAAATCTTGTTCGGAATGGGCAGTAGAATTATTAATAAAATTGAAAACAAAAATCATAAAAAATATTTCAATCATTTTAATGAAAATGACCTCTCTTTTTAGGTATTTATATTCATTTATTTTTATCCAATAATAAGAATCTGTCAAAAATTTGTAGTCAGTTTTCCGGAATTTCTCATAATTTGAATACATTATCTTCATAATGAAAGTTTATGATCATAGGAAAAATTAGAGAATTAATGAAAATTTATAATTAAAAATATCATTTATGCATAATAATTTTAAATATTATGAAAATGCGATAATTCTAAAATTTATTCACTGGCAATTATTTTATTTTCATTTTGAAAAGATTAAGTAAAATCAAAATATAATTCATTTGATAAAATATAATTTTACCTGTCGTTGCTACATACAAAGATGCTGCAATCATTGAATAATTCTTAATAAACCGTCGGTAATAATTCGTTAAACTTAAGAATGATCTCAATTCTCTGCCACTTTTTGGTTCGGTTGCATTTTCAATTTCTGAAATCTTTGTTTTATTTGTTTGAATTCCATTTTCACTCACTGTATGGCCAATGAAATTTAATACGCTTTTATAGAACGCGCATTTCTCAGGATTAACTTTCAAACCGGCATCTCTAATTCATGTGTTTGGTCTTTGTAACCAATGCGGCATCAATATTATTAACTTCTTTAAGCTCCATGCCAAATATTCTCATGGTGTCTGCCCCTCCTATGAAATCTGGATGAATTTTTCTGACAATAATAATATTCAATTCTCGACTTTTGTTGTTCCATTTTGCAACGATATTTACGCTTCCGAAAGGTTTCTCTTCTTCTTTTGAAAATAATTCACTCAACCGTACTCTGTTTTCCATCAATGTTGGACTGCCAATCAATCTCCAAAATTTTTCACTCATCATACTGGTTGAAGGTTCTGAATCCCACAGCATTTCAACACACAAAATTCATTTATTTCCATCGCACTCCACTTCCTATCATCATCGTTCTTAAACATCACATCCTTCGTTACAACATCTACAGTCTCGACCCTACTGACGAAATGTAAACAACGGGGTCTTCTATATTTTTTTTCTCTCAACATTATTATTTCTTCTGCTGGCTCAGGTAAACCACAACGTCTATTATAAACCTTTCTCACGGTATGTTTCATTGAAACTAACGGTGGTGGTCTACGATCCTTAGTTGTTCTTTCATTATATTGTTCTGCCACAGGTTTCACTTTATCAATTTGTCTTTCGTTTCTTTCATTTCTATATTAATAACTTTTTTCTGGTTGACGACTTGAATATATTCGGTTATAAAAAAATGATTTTGAATCCACTGCATCTCTTTATCTTAAGAGACGTTTGCATATGTTGATTTAGCTACTGCCTGAACTTCTTCCAATCGTTCTTTTGCATCATAACCTTCTCGTGCTTCATGTACCTTTGCTAAATTTCTGATTTCTTCTCTAATGATGTTGGCTTCGTTGATATATTTTTTTTCAAACATTCATTCCGAACTCTGTTGCACAAAATCATTTCAACAATATTCTCTTTTGAAATGCAACAGTCGAAAACCTCGTCAACAAATTTCTTCACTCGTATGTTGAATGTTACGAATCTTTCATCATGATTTTGTTTCACTGATGATAAGTCACAAATCTTATCCATTATGGACTTCTATTTTGTAAATGTGTCATTAAACCATTCAAGAGTTTTTTCATTTGTTGTGGAGATGTCTTTAAATTCTTTTCCGCTTCAGACAATAGCAAATCAAAAATACTTACTAAATTTAGATCATTAAGGATCATCCAATCTTCAATATCCTTGATCCATTTCCCTGCTTCTATCGTACTTCGGCCCTCGAATTTTCTGACATTAAAGTTTAAAATGTCTTTTGACTGATTGGGTAAAGATTCCATAACCATCTTTCTATGATGATTTCTTGTCACTATATGAATCGGCTCGATTTTCTCGGCGTGGTCGCCAGTTACAATTTCTTCACAAATCATAATAACAAATAACAAATAACATATAAAGTCTGTAAGGAGTTAGTAAATCTCTATATAAAATTATTATGGTTAAATGGTAGAAGTGAGATCAGTTAGTAGAAATAATTATTTCTGTTAAATTTTTATATTTAAATTCTATATTAAATTATATCATATTATATTAAATTATATTAAATTAAATCAATTAAATGTATGGCCAGTAATTACATTAATATTAATAATTATCACGCCTCGGTGTTTAAATACTCTAGTAAACGGCTCAATTTTGAAGTTGTTATAAAAATAAATGCTTGAAGAAGACTTGAATTTAATTGCGTCTAACAAAGTCTATTTAAATATTTAAATAATCCAACGTGTCCTTTCTATTATTAAACCAACTATAATTAATAAACAAAAATTTTTGAACATCACTGTTAGAATTAACTAAATGAAACATAATCACTAGGCATTAAGAATTTTATTTTTAAACATACAAATAGAGGTTAAAGTTTTTTTTACCTGGCTTTGTTCAGAATATGCCGAAGAAGGAAAAACAAGATCCCACCCATGTGGAGGAGGAAGCTGAAACGTCATCCGCAGGCCAGTATCGAGCGTCACAGGTGAAACAAAAGGATAATCAACAAGACGTGGAACCAGCCAATCGACAAAGGGCTACATTCCCGCAAAAAGAAGCGCTGTGGACATGGTTCCATGCCTGGAATTATGGGTTTCGAATGGAGCCAACGCAGAGCTGGAATCCAGACCGTGACCCCGCAGCAGTGCTCAAACGGAAGCCAACCTTGAACTCGGCTCACCAAGCGATAACACAGGCGGTGAACGAGATTCATCTGGCCATCGTGAAACTACGGCGAGTGGAGCGTGACATTGAAAATGACCTAATTGTCACAACAGATGGGGAATTCCTGAGTTCCCATGACAAGGAGTGGCGATGGGAGTTGGCGGAGCTCCAGAAGCGCAGCATCGCAACACCCAATTCGGTCACGTGGACCTACGAGGAGCCGCCCAAGAAGCCTGGGTGCCCACAAAAACAACAGACCGGATATGATTTCAGTTACTGATATTATATTTGTGGTGACCGTATTGGATGTAGTTATTTTCTTGTAAAAGATTTATTAATAATAATGAATTTTATCGTCTAATAAAAGCATTAGTAGTAGATTCTGGTTCTTTGATGTGTATAATGTATGTTGAGGTGTATGTCTGTGTATGGAAAGGATGTGAACGAGTGAGGCATTGAATGACTGAGGTATGATGGTGCCAGGCACAGAAATCCTAATAAAACAGGGCAATGCGGAGCGCCAATTAACATTCGGACTCCGTTACCGTTGGGCTTGATTTGGATAATAATAGAAAAGAGAGTCAGACTAAGGTGCCGTCAGTGATAGGGAACAATAGGAACAGATGAGTTATCAGGAATATGACGCCTTATATTTTAGAATTAATCAAGACAGATGTATACCGTTACGAATTAAAGTTTTGTCTTCCTTTTCAATGATCCAATTAATAGAGAATTTACAGTCCGATAAGAAAACCGCCTTGAAATAAGTAACGGAGTTGCAACGTCGACTCATTAAATTCAGAGGACGGTGCCGGGAGGTAGAGAGCACTTGGTTTAGTCCCATCGAAATGCAGAAGCGTCTGAAGCTAATTCAACAACTGCAGCACAAGAGCGCTCAGGCTACAAGTCTGACAGATGGAGACACAGGTAAATTTGAACATTGTCAATCGGGAACTGACTAAACAAATTCGGCCAGTGACGACCAAAATGCTCGATATTTTCAAACTACGACCCTTGATCCAGAAAGAAACGCCATAGAAAAGTTGAATGAGCACGGCTTAAGATGCTCCGAAAACTGGTTGCAACCAAGGAAAAGCAATGACAAATGTGTATAACCTGGGTTTCCTTTTAATAAATCCCTTCATGTATTTAGACAGTTATTTTCATAAATTAAGCAGTGATATTTTTAAATTTTCGTTGATTAAACGGCGATATCATAATACGAGCCGAAACATAGGTACAGGGGATCATTGGAAAAGGGATCTAAATAAAATTTGGACACAGGCCTTCTATCGACAGTCCGCGAACCTGTAAGAGCACCTGCTGATAAGTTATTAATTAATTGAGTTGAAAAAAGTTAATTCTTAGTGATAACAACAAATATTATTGTTCTCGTTGCATGCATAAATACAACGGTGAGCGTCAAACGCTTTTAGAAATTTTGCCACTGTTATTATGTTTTCAGTTCTTGAGATATTCATATAATAATTCTGGAACGAACAAGAAAAACTTTTGTAATATTGTCTTTCTCTCATATTTGTCAATGGAAAATTATGTAAATGATAAGTCAAATGATGTCGAGGACGTGATAAATCCTGCCCAATTAACAGGATCAGAGCTCTCGGCTCAAGAAAATTGTTATTCTGGTTAAATACCATAAGTTAAGTGAAAATAGTGAGGAAACAAAGATTAAAGTGGAAAAGAAAATGATAGAAAAAGACGTTTTTAGAGTAGTACCAGATTCGTTTAGTCAACTTACTTGAGACGATCTGCTATAGGGTTTCCTGCTCTTATATCAAGTAAATCCATCTGAATTATATTGACAGAATACGAAAATATCCTACCGAATTATATAAAATATTTCTACATTTTGATGTTTAACATCATTTTAAATGGGTTAAATTGGTTGGATTCGGCTGGTTCGCTAATCAGTTGTTAAAATTTTTGAATTCAATCTATGGTTATACCAAAGCAATATTAATAATTTATTCTACTTAATTCTTTCACTTTGTTTCTTAATAAATGCATACAATTTCATGTTTACTTCATTCTTTTAAAAATGAATTTATTTTGTTTAATTTTCTACTAATTTTGTGTTTTATTGTTCAACTTAAGATAATATAACCTATATTAAAAAGCTCAGATTCGTTTTGCACCTAGTTTTTACTTTGATTCTTTTAAATATTAATAAAATATTTCAAATATATATATATATATATATATTGTTTTTAGTATTTTCAATATTTAAATTCTTTAGAAGCAAGAAACAAAAGTGGGAAATAATCATATTAAAAATTCAACTATATTGTTTCTGCACGTCACTTTAAATAATTGAAAATGCACGTTTTAAAAAAAATATTTTTATGTACCTTTGTTTTGTAATGAAATTTTGAACAAGTCATTTTTATTTAATTTAAATTCTGAAACATTAATTTTAGATATATTAAACTTATGTAATTAGTCTAAATTTATAGTTAAGTATACATAAAATTTTTAATATCTAGCTTTAGTAATTATATTCTCATGAAAGACAATATGGGGGAAAGAAGTATGCATCCAATGTTTGGTCTTATAGTCAATCGACTTGCAAATGAAAATGTTCCAGATAATGGAAAGTTAATTAATGTATTGGATGTCTCTTTAATTCGTAGAATGAGAATGCTAAATTGGGTTCCCCAAGAAGATGTATGGGCTCTACGAAATGGCTCATATCTCATGTGTGCATTTACGGTAATAAGTGGTTCATTGACAATACTCAATATTAGAAGATTTCTTCAACTTCAAAATCAAAAATTACCTACTACTCTGTTCGGTGGAATGTTAGTCCCAGTAATACTTAATGGAATAGCTGGTGATAAATATATTACATCTACCATCCTTGAAGGATTATATAAGTGTCCCTTGTGTATGGAATTACGGGGTTCAGTTTTACAAGTAAGTAAAAATTGAAATGACTATTACATTTTGGTTACGATATTTATTATTAATTAAATTAGGCAACGTTTGGATTTGTTGTTCCCTTATTGCTATCATTTTTTATCTGTGTCCCAGCAGCAAAACTCGAGAAAACATATCCTGTACCAAAGTTAACGGAATATTATAAATTTTATGACATCGTCAAATTAGCAATTAATCGTGGAAAATATACATTTCTGGCATTGGGAGTATTGAATTTCTTTTACGGAGGGTTAATTACAAATAGGATGATGGAAGGCAAAATTAGAATGGATACCAGAGATGAATACGTTTATCAAAAATTATCTGAAATATCTACTAGTAGTAGCGATGATAATGAAATTAATTAGTGAAATATATTTTTGATTTTACTATGGTTTTAAATATTAATTATTAAATACCGATATTAAATATTATAAATCGATAAATAATAATTATGAAAGATATTCGTCAATCATTCTATTCATTTTCGTTGCGATTTCATATGCTTTTAGGCGCCCCTCTGAATTGATTTCAAGTTCTTGTGCAAATTTGTATAGGCGGACTTGGAGCTGCTTGCGATTCTTTTTTGGTTTTGTGTTATCACTTCGGTTTCGACGATTGGCAAACCATGAATTGACCTAGTTATTAGGCAAATGATTAGCTGTGATAATAAAATATATTTATCTAAAAAGAGAAATTTATGAACGCCATTTTGATTGGACAAGTTCTGATTTTAAAACAAATTAAATTGTGGATGGAATATTAGAACCTTAAATGTAAAGATAATTTTGAATTTGGTTTTTGAATTACATTGTGAAATGCGTACTGATTAAAATGTTGTTTTGTTTGATGTTTGTTTACAAATGAAGATGTGGAATTATCTTTAGTGATTATCGAGTAATTTATTTTTCCATTGGAATCAAAGAGAATAAAGAAACTTCATGGTTTTCATTGTATGTTTTCCTACTGTCCGCTAAAGGAATTTAGGCTCTTTCATGTAGTTACAAAAATAAATTTAATTAACTGAAAAATGTATACCGTATTTACTTGATTGTAAGACACATTGAATATTCAAAAGAATTTGTGAGTAAACAGAAAAGAATACGTTTATAACAATTAATAATTTAATAATAACATTGTTGTCATTTGACAAAAAAATTTTATCAGTTAGACTAATTGTTGAACATTTAGTTGGAGAGCTACTGTTTCCCCATAAGAAATCATATTCGGTACCATCCAGTTTATTTGATATACAATAACTAGCTTTTAACGGTATTAAAAATTAACGGAATAGAAATACATTCTACAACTTTTGTGCCAGAAGCTTCCTTATTTATGTTAAATCTTTCTGCTTCTTTCGCTTTATATTGAAACATTTGTTGAGTCACAGGAGGTTATTTAGACCGGGCATCGCTAAGAAATTGTAAAACAATAATATCTATTTGAGGGTATTTTCCTTCTCGTATGCCTATGGAACATTATATTTTAAATTGAAAATTAAAATTTAAGCCATCGTCGAATATTTGTCTCTTCAACATCAAACTTTCTTGCAGTTAATCTGTTTCCATTTTGTTTTGCATATAAAATTACTTTCCTCTTTATACTGGTCTCATAATGCATCGAATGCATATTAGATGTCATAATATTTTAGGATAGGAATAATATATTAAAATAAAGTTTTTCGATTAACCTCCTCAATCCTGACTTTATTTTTTATTAAAAAAATATTTTTTTGAAAATATTTTATTCAGATCCTTAAAGGGTGATCAAAATTTTTGTTGTATTTTTAAGACTTTATTTTTGGAGAATGTACAAAAGGACTCAGTTCCCTAGTAAGAAAGATTGAAAAAGGCTTCAAAAAAGGTGTTGGGTTATTGAGTTGGTGATAAAATTAAATTCTTCCTCTGACTCCAAGCGTGTCTTTGACTGACCCACAAGCAACAGTTAACTCTGGAAACTTTATTGAATATCACAAATATTTTCACAATGATACAATTGACTCAACAAGCTAACTATTATAGCATGCTTATTACAACACTATGGTGAGGAATAGCACACTCGTATGACTTTGATCTCTTACAACTGAGGAGTGTAATAATTGGTAATTTTGACTGGTTGTTTTCTGATTTTGACTTGGCTTACTCGCCTAACTTTACTCTATTATCGACTACATACCTCTGGCTGCTTCTCTTTATTTCTGTTTTCTCTTTAGTTTCTATGCTTCAGTTTTATTCAAATTTTTCTTCCAAATTGTTCTCTCAATGGTTTTTCCAAACTGTTCGCAAATACAATTCTCCCACGTTCTCTTAATTTTCTAAATTGTTCTCTCTATAGTTCTGCCTACTTCTGCTGTGCTACCTCGTTGTATACCTCGTCACTTTGTGGCACATGAGTTTATCTTCCATTTCCCATTTTTTCCTTCCACATAATTTCCCAACTTTTCCCTGCGACTGAGTTATCTTTGACAGCTGTCGAGATATTTTCTAATTTTCCCTTTTGTGGCTCCGTCCTGTTTTTGCTTTGTTCCCGTTATCTCTGATAAGCTGTCGAGATAAGAATATTGTTGTTTTTCTATTTTCCCGATTTCGAAATTCCATTTCCTTTTTGTACTAATTAATTAGTACTGACCTTTGTTTTTGTTTTCATGTTTGATTTTTTTTGTTTCATTCCTCTTTCTCATTTCTTTTTGCTTACCTTTTCTTTTCTGAGTTCCCATAAATCTTACCGTTTGTCATGACGATCTTCCCCCAAGTAATTCTATTTATTTATTTATAAATTTGTTATTTAGGTATCCTCAACAAAGGAAAGAAAATTTTGTACATTATAATGTGCACACTGTGCACTGGCACAAGGTATGAGGAGGTTAAGCAAGACGTAATTTAAAATAAGTTTCAATTTTTACATTTCATATAAATTTATTGTTTATTAAATCCAGAGACGTAGCCAGGATTTCAGCTTGGGGAGGGCAAAATATTTAATTATTGCAATTCATCGAGCAATGTTAAAAGTTGACACGGAAAAATAGAAAAAAATATTTTAAGATAATTAACAAATTTATTATTAATTATTAACAATGTATATTACAAGAATATATTACAATATAATATTAATTCGTCTTTGTCCCTTCATTAATTCAGAAAGTATTTCATCCTGACTAATTTTAATGTCTTGATGAATATTTAACAAATCCAAATCGTTTAACCTTTTTTCAACCATGATATTTCTTAAATATGACTTCAGGTATTTAATTGATGAAAAAGAAAAAAAGTAATAATAATAAATTTGCGTCTGTAAATAGTGCATAAAACACGTTTTCACAATTTTTACGTTTTGCTTGAAGCAGTCCGATGCAAGTTTCTGCATATTTAATGGCTTCGCATATATCAATTTTTGTCGATCACAGTCCTTAAATAGATCTATCATAAGGCTGAAAATGTCTTCTAAGACTACAAGTGAAATAATGAATTCTGTTTCAATTAAAGAGTTGAGCAACATTTTGTTCCTGTAGATGAATCTCTGTCTAACTCTTCTGCAATTATTTCCAATGAATGTATGACTGGCTCCATAACATATTGAAGCATTGGAGCAAGCACTTGATATTGCTAGATTTAAAGAGTGGGAATAACAATGCACATGTATGGCTGTCGGGAATTGTTTTTGAATTAATACTTGCACACCTTTAAATTTCCCGCTCATGGAAGCTGCTCCATCTTATCCTTGTCCTCGCAGTTTTAGTAAATCTAAACCATATTTTTCTTAACTAGTTATAACTGTGTTAGCTAAATTGTTCCCAGTTGTAGAAATAACGATAATAAATTGTAAGAATTTTTCATAAACGTTATTTTTTAACGAAACGCCACAAAGTGAAAATTTGTCGATGTTGGAGATATCTATCAGTCTCATCAGTCAAAACTGTAAAAAAATTGCACTTAGAAATATCCTTTATAAGTTTATTCAAAATTATTAGGTTGCAAGCTTCGATTATTTCATTTTGAATTGTAGGATTAGCACATGTTGCATTTTAATTTTAATAAAATTTTGTTACCATATTTAGTTATTAATTAGATGTTTTTTTTGAAACCATAAATATGTACGTTAACTTGGTACTCATTGCTATATCCTCTGAAACTTTTTAAATAATGTAGATTCATTATTTGCAAATAGATAAAGCTTGGAAAGTAAGCCGTATCTGATTTTGAAATGATGAGTTATTGTATGGAATGGAGAGGGGTTTGGTGAACTATAACACAAACAGGCTCAGTGCTGATAATTCTTCCTACTATTTATTTATAAACAAATAGATGTTATTGTTATCGGTTCCCCTTTAGCAACACCGACGGCATCAATATTTTTGGCAAATTTAGAAAAGAAAATTGATTTTTTTCCAATTAGTTTATAAAAACGATGTGTAAAATATTTTTCTTATATATTGAAAGTCATAGGCATGTGTAGCTTTTTTGCAACAAATTGTTTTCACATATGAAAAGTCATCGGTTGCGTTGCATCGTAAGAATAAAGATTATGAGACAGCTTTATAAAAAAAACCAACTGATTCATAAATATGATGAAAGGATTGATTTATCTCCATTGGCCTTTATCTTTTAGTTTTGCTAATTCAGTAAAAGACTTTGATAAATTGGTTGAATTGTTGACAATTCATCAATGATGAAGAGTTGGTATTTCAAATCGTTTCTGTTTATGATAATGAAAGATACCGTTGATAATTATTATTAACACAATCAACGGTATCTTTCATCATCATAAAAAGAAACGATTTGAAATATATATATATGTGTGTGTGTACCATAAACAATTAAAAGTTTTATATTCAGGAACGTAAGGATATTTCATTCGTTTTTAAATTAATGTTTTATGTACTTTTTAACCCTTTATATGTATTAAATAAAGTATCACCTAAAAGACATCAATTGAATGGTATTAACAGCTTAACCTATTTATGGTAAACGGGACAGTTTCTTTAATAAATAAAACCAAAGTATATAAAATTGTTATTCAATTAAATTAATACTTGTGTGACGCCAATATTTCCTTCTTGGGCCATATTCTTTTTTATTGCATTTGAAGGGTACGGGAAGTCGATGTTATTCGTATACCAAGCTTCCATTATTTTAATTGCATTTTCATTTAGGGGTTTGTTTTTCTTTTGCTTTTCCATATACAAATCATTATTTACAAATGGATTGATCCTATCATTATTAATTTTCTCAAGAGTGTTCGCCACTAATCTGTTTGCTGTTTCATTATTTTGCAACGTTTCCTTTTCAAAACATTTGATTGAATCAAAAAAAATACGAAATTCATCAGTAATTGCGCTTTGCGATTCAGAAAATGTTGACGAGGAAGGATTTTGATTGGCTGTATTTGTTTCTTTAAGTTTTTCAATTTCGTACGCTTTTAAGAAATCAACACCAAAGGTGTTTGGCCAAGAAGACATATTCCAACTTGATTTATGGAACTCTATTGAATTTACTTCCGGCAAGTCAATGTTAAAGTCTGCTGAAGAATTTTTGGATTCACTGCTTAATAAAAAGGATAAAACTTTCTACAAAAAATCAATAATTACTTTGACTGTTGCATTTTTGCCACCGAATATCACGTTTATTGGTTAGTTGGTTTTATATATTGGAATCTTGAATCTCTTAGTCATTCATAGCGTAACATTTTCTTATCTTTACTTCTGATTAAAGTTAACTCTTAATTCTTCTCATTGATTTGTTTGAATCGCCATTTGATAAAACAATTGTAACAAAGTTCAGAGAAATGAAATGTTTGAATTAGTCAATTTTTTACAGTGTTTTATGGAAGCGTCATTGTTGATTATTTGCAAGCTTACAATTAGACATGTAAATATCCATTTTAAGACATTTTGAAGTTTGTGTGAACTTTTATTTTTCTTGTATAAAGAAATGTAATAATGAACTTATATAATTACCATTGTACTGTACATTTGTACGTTCATAATCAACGTATATTAATATAAAAGTAGTGGCTTTATTTAATTTATCTTTATTGATGTATTACTTATATATTATCAGTAATTTGTTACAGTAAAATTATATATTTTAAATAATAAAATTATTGATAGTTTTGTTTTATTAATAAATCATTACATATGATTACTGTTTAATTGTCCCGCAATTTTCATTTGCAAATGGCAAAGAATTCAGTTCAATGAACATGATGGAGGAACTTCTCGAACGAATAGCTTTCGGGGATGAGGATTTTGGTAGAGATGTAGATTTTGGTGCTGTATTTTCTGAGCGAAACATTTTGAGTTATTGTGCAATCACTTGTCGAAATCTGTTGAAACATGTAATCTGACGAATCGGCTCTAAAATCCTGCGGCAGCAATCCACCAAATAAATTTGATATTAGTTGGCCAAAAACACCATTAAAGTTATCAGGATCTCTTGGAGTTATAAAAGAGGAACCATCAGTTTCGTTTGTAGTATTTCCAATTTCCATTGAGTTATCAGATTCAAGTCTTTCAATAAATCCATCCTTGCACGTCACCCATTTACCATTCTGAGATATGTGAACGCCCCTGTCGCGTTGAATAGCATGATCATTTGATTTGATAATTAAATCCACTGGAGAAATCTCAAAAACTTGATTTAAAATCATATATTTGGCCAAAGTACAGGAATTTCAAAAAAGTTCGAACAAGATTCCACTCGATCCAAACTCACTCAAAAACTTAAGTCGATCAGTAAAACTAACAATAATTCGAATTCAGCCAAAAAGGACACACAAAAATAAAAATTCCATCCAATCAAAGCTCCAAACCACAAAACCATTTTCACAATTTTACGCGTCTGTGTGCGCATACAACCAATACACAAAGAAAGTAAAAAGCGCACACAGACGCGAGCATCGAATTAATCATCCTCCCCCCCCTTGACACTTTGGTGTCAATCTCAAATCCCCATTAACTTCTCCTTCTTTTATGATCAAACATAATTCGGATATGGATCTTAATACCTCCTTTCCTTCACATTTTATCCTCATCACGCGTAGCTTTCCATCTTCTCCAGGTATCACTTCGATTACTCTCCCCATTGGCCACTTTCCATACTCATTCTTTTTGTCTAAAACTTACACTGTTGACCCTGTCTTAACATCATCTTCTATCTTATTTCATTTCGCCCTTTGCCGCCAGCACGGAACCAATTCTTTCATCCATCGTCACCAAAAGTGTTCGGTTAACTCCTGAATTCGTCTCCACCGAAACATCGTACATGAAATTTTCTTCACTTCTATATTTTCCACAGCTTCTCCTTTCCAACCGGCAATTAATAAATGATTTGGAGTTAGCACAGCGTCTTCCTTACTGTCTACTGCCTGAACCACTAAGGGCCGAGAATTTATCAACATTTCAGCCCTTGTCAAAACATTTCCCAATTCTTCGTCGGTCACATCTGCACTTGTCAGTATTGCATTCATTGCTCCCTTTGCCGATTTGATCATGGACTCAAAAACTCCCCCAAAATGCGGTGCTGATGGAGGATTGAAGATCCAACTGCATTGATGCTTCGACAACTGTGAACCGCCCTGAATAACAATATTCATTTTTAGAACTAACATCTACTTTAACCAAAACTTTATCTTCTTCTTTAAATTCTCTATGCGTTTTATTCTCATTTTTATAGGTATATTGCATTTCCTTTTTTGTACTTATCTGTAAAATAGGATGCCAAGCATACATAATTGACATTACATGTTATATTATTTAACCCTATTGCACGTGATAAGCAAAATAAGGTTATTAAGCACAAAGGGTCAGTTATGACTCCAATTAAAAATAACTAAATTTATTTGAAGAATTTATTTATATACCGTATTTTTCGGACCATAAAGCGCACCATGTTATAAGGAGCAATATCATTGATCGACTGCTAACGGTTTTATTTTCATACATAAGGCGCACACATTAAATGACACAAAACTTCGATAAGTCAAACTTTATTCAACTCTATTCAACTCTCTCTCAGTAACTCTGAACTCTGGTGATGATTCCGGCCTTCCTGAAAGCTCGGATGACACTGGAGACTGATAGCTTCGGCCAGGCATCCACAATCCACTGGCAGATAGAGGCGTAACTTTCCCGGCGTTGTCTTCCTGTCTTGGTGAATGTGTGCTCACCTTCTCTCATCCAATGCTCCCACGCAGATCGCAATTTCACTTTAAACGACCTATTGGCACCAATATCTAGCGGCTGGAGTTCTTTCGTTAATCCATTCGGAATGATGACAAGCACAGAATTAGTTTTCTTCACTTGGGCTTTGACGGCATCGGTCAGATGGGCCGAATGGAGTCACAGATCAATAGAGACGGAGATTTGTGGAAAAAGCCATTCGGTCTCCTGACATAAACCTCGTCCAGCCACTCACTCATCTTCTCCTCGTCTATCCAGCCCTTTGAGTTAGCCTTTAAAATGATGCCAACCGCAAACTTTTCTTTTGGCAAAGCCTTCCTATTGAAAATTACTATTGGTGGTAGTTTTTGGCCATTAGCCTGGCAACCGAGAACTACGGTGAAAGATGACTTCTAATTTCTTGTAGTACATATAGATATCGTACTTGTCCCTTTTTTTTCAATAGTACGGTTTACGGGGATATCAAAGGTAAGGGGGACCTCGGCCATGTTAGTGATGTGTTCTGGCCGGATCTTCTTTTCATTGATCTTGTTCTTGTAGTAGGTGCGGAAAATGGCCAGCTTTCCTTCGTAATCCTTTGGCAGTTGCTGTGAGATAATAGTTCTTTTGCGGATGGAGAGATTACGTTTTTTTCATAAAACCGAATCACCAAGAGGGCCTCCTCGAAAATCGTTTATCTCCTTGTCGCGTGCTTTGAGTGGAATAGAGACCGTAGAGACGCTTCTAATTGCGGTTCTATGTTCAATAACCCACTGTTCACATTCAACCTGTTCTTAGGAGTAATATACGGATTAGTTGTGGTAATAGTACAGAATTGAAAAGCCATGGAAAAACTTTATTGGATGTTCTATTTGGTGTAGAAAAAATGTGACAAATATTTGAAATAATTGATGACATATTTCCATATGTTTATATAGAACTATGATACATGAAAATAGACGACATCATTGAAATTTCGATAGATGATTATGTTGAATATAGAGAAGAAACACATGGAAGACTCACAACTATAGAACGGACATAAATAAATACAGGGTAAATCAACGCAAAGGTAAATAAAAGTTCATCTCAGAATCCAATCTCAACTCCCAATTCAGATCAAAATTCAATAATGAGTGACATCAATTAATCAAAAAATATCCCATGTGCATCTAAATTTACTATCATTGTAATTATCATAAACTAAACTTTTTATAATTGTGATAATTTATTAATTATTTACTCGTGTATATCTTACATTTAGTTTTATTTTAATCTCGCATCATATTATGTAATAAATTTACAATCGGACATTCTTATAATAATATATTTTAATTTCAAATCTTTTTTTAATTCTGCATCATTAAAGAACAAATAAGAACAAAAGGTAACAATAAAAAATACTAATTGTAGTGCCTACACATGGCATTATATTCAATTTAATTATACCATTTTTTACCGTTTGTTTAAATTCAGAGAAATAGTTAAAGAGAAAAGATTTTAAAATGCGAAAAAAAGAAGAAAAAACTGGACACAGCAATTTACCGACAATGCAATCACACTGGAAATTTTATATCGAATAAAATAATTATTCAATTGATTGCCGTGTTACTTCATTAATAAACTATTAGTAATTATCAAAATTATTAATAAAATATGTTGGGTTTTTAATGTAAGTTGGTACTACGGTCTGACTCCTTTGTGTTCTTTTTCAAAATAAATAAACGACCCAACACAAAATCTTTATTAACACTGATGCAGTTACACTTTTACACTTTTTATTAGTTTACTCACACTTGATACAATCAGGTTTTGTCTGCACTTTTCAATTTGCCAACAAATCTCAACTTTAATATTTCCTTTTTCGCTCTCGTTAAACTTCGACCAACTGGCCATTTTGTTTTCTTGCCAGTTGCTTTTATACCCACTTGGTAATTGATTTTATTTTTGCCAATTAGTTTTGGTCTTACTTCCCCCCGGGCTTCCTCTTGGAGGTCTAATTCAATTTAAGGGAATTGGCTCATTTTCTTTGACGGCTCTTGTCACTTTTATTTTATCCGGCTAAATTAATTGCATTCCCAAAATTGGATTTCTCAATTCGCTCGGGTTTTCCATTGTATCGGGTTTCCCATTAGCTCGGGTTCTCCATTAGCTCGGGTTTCCCATTAGCTCGGGTTTTCCAATAGTTAATTAATTTTTAATTAATTTTTGTTTTTTGTAATTTATTCCTTTTAGGGACCCACCATTGATTTTATTTTATTATAGCTGAACTCGTCTCATTATTTAGCATCCGCCCATACCAGTTCCCCCCGGAAAATATTCATTTTTAAAATTTTTGATTTTTAATTAATATTTTGTACTTTAAATTTCATTTTGAATTTGGTGTTTTTCTCGATTTTCACCTCATTTTTGTGCCTCTCTTGTTGAACCCCAACAAATATAATTATAAATAAATTAGTTAAGTTATATTATAAACATTTATATTGAATAGAGAATAGTAAAGTCGAATATTATAAATATTTTGAGAAATTATTAATATTATATAATATAAAATAAGTATAAATACTGATTTCAAAATCATAATATCCCAAAAATCATACCTGCAGCTGCTAATTGTCTAACCTTAAAGAGTTTTTTCACCCCTCATTAGCACGATAATATAGTACGCACTTTAATATAAAAACAGAATATAACACGATTCGACTTTTGAAAGAAAAATCTATGAATTTTGTAATGTATATATAATTTATGAGAGGTTCTGACGAAGCAGATATAAAAACACAGATTTGCTTCACTTGTCTCTTTACTAAAATTTTTTCAATGTGTTGAAATTTTAGAATATGCTTTTGCAAAGACTACTTCAAAATGTGATACTTCAGATAAAATAAAAAGTATAACGAACGGATTGTATAATAATAACTATTACATTTTGAAAACGACTGTTCCATATATTTCACACCACACTTATCATATCGATAGTCCTGATCTTGAACAGGGTTTAAGTTTCGATCAGCAATTAGAGAAATTGTTTCGATAAGATGTAAAAGCAATTGATAATGATTTTCGTTCCTTATCTAAGGAAATAAATGTTAATAAAGAATTATGGAAAATAATGGAAAATTTGGAAATGCTGAAAGATGCACTATTTTGCATTAAACAAATATCAACACAAAATGTGAGGATCTTCTCCATTTTTAAAATTGTTGTCTCCAAATATAGAACATGATTATCGAATCAATAGACAGTTTGTGTAGAATAAAGGTTATTTCAATAAATGTAAAAATAAATAATTTGAAATATATAATTGAATATTTTATTAAATACAAAAATCCCAATATTTTTCGTTTTTATTTCCCAAAAAACGGTGTGACCGCACAAGGCCCACTGTCGTTTCCATTTTTAAATAAAATGTTAATAATAAATTATTTCTATCAATTTTTTGAATAAAATTACCATAAATATAATTAAAAACATATAATTAGTTTAAGTTATGATGGCATTATTAATGAATTTGTAATAAAACATGTGAGAAAATGATAAATTCATGTATGTAGAATTGATATAATAATGTAAGTATTTCTGTGTAAACAATCATAAATAAATAAAAATATGTGTCATGATTATAAAGTTTTTTGTTTGAAATGTTAATTTCATTTTTATTAATTGAAATGTTTTCATTACTATTCTGAACGTAATAAATAACAAATTGCAATAAATTATTATTTCTTGAACCAAATTTCATTCAAGGCCACCTTGCATGTCATATGAAACTTTTATATATCTGATGACTTTCTTTATTCTCAAAAATTTCTTATATTAGTTATGTTTAATCATTTACTATTTTAATTTATTTAAAATTCCATTATTTATTTTAAATTATCAGATTGTGTATTTAATTATATAACTTAAATAAAGAAAATTTAATTTAATAGTTACTGTTACTCAATGTGTTTAAATGAATCTAGTATGATAAAATTTTGAAATAAAAAGTGCATCTAGTAAAAATTTAATTTAAATTCGAATTTTATTAATAATAATAAAAATTAAATGCCTAATATCAAAGTTTTTGCTGGATCATCTAATACCAGTCTTGCTCAAAAGATTTCTGAAAGGATTGGAATAAAATTAGGTGACGTAATTTCTAAAAAGTTTAGTAATGAAGAGACATGGTAATAATTATATTTTTTATATTTTATTTACTATATTTTAGTGTTGAAATCAGAGAGTCAGTCAGAGGAGAAGATGTCTATATAATCCAGACTGGAAGTGGAGAGGTTAATGACAATTTGATGGAACTGCTAATTATGATTAATGCATTGCAAAAATGCATCTGCTAGTAGAATAACAGCAGTAATGCCCTGTTTTCCATATGCAAGACAAGATAAAAAGGTTCTGAAATTCAGGGAATTTTAATTATTATATATATAATTAGGACAAATCTAGAGCTCCAATTTCAGCAAAATTAGTTGCGAATATGCTTTCTGTAGCGGGAGCTAACCATATTATTACAATGGATTTGCATGCTAGCCAAATTCAAGGATTTTTTGATATACCTGTAGATAATCTCTATGCTGAACCAGCTGTTGTTAGGTGGATTAAAGATAATATACCTGATTGGAATCGATGTGCTATAGTTAGTCCTGATGCCGGGGGCGCTAAAAGGTGGCTTAATAGTTTATTAATATATAAGTTTTTAAATTTTCTTAGAGTTACAGCTATAGCTGATCATTTAAATGTTGATTTTGCTTTAATTCACAAAGAAAGAAAGAAAGCCAATGAAGTTGATCGTATGGTTCTTGTTGGAGATGTGCGAGATCGCGTTGCGATTTTAGTGGATGATATGATCGATACGTGTGGAACCATTTGTTTGGCAGCGGAGAAGTCTGTTTTTAATCTCATGTTAAATATAGAAAATTACTTAATTAATAATTAATTTAATAGCAAATTGATGATTGATTTGAAACAAAATCAAACGATGGAACATTAATAAATTATTAATATCTGTTATAAATACGTAATAAATAGCAAGTATTCAACAAATATTACAAATTCATTTGCTTTTACAAGATATTTCAATACATTTGCAAAAATGGTTTATAGCAAAAACTAAATGGGATATATTCCTTTTCAAGGCATAATTTTGTGTGTTTTAATAGATATTTCGCAAATATAAATTTATATGTTAATCGTATCAATGAACGTATCATTCTTGATAATTGTATTAATTTGATTGGCCTATTTAATTGCACACGTGACATACATATTCTTAAATTTTAAATATGAATGAAAATTAGAAATCATTTAGATTTAATTATGAAATTTCCTATATGACCTATTTTAGGCTGAACTTAAATTGACCTATTGCCATAGCAACAACAGCCTGTATTTGTGACCGAAAATAAATTATTTGAATTACTTGTTGAGAGGGGGGCGGTAGCAGAGGAGTTCATTAAATAAATTTAAGTTTCTCCTTATAACCAACAGACAAACATTTAGAAAGAAAAAAAATTCCGAACAATAAGATATCAATTATAATTTTTATAAACTCTAGAATGATAGACAGTTCAAAAGAATACGATATATGCTCGAGCAGGAATTGTATCTCGTAGATCTATAAATAAATATTGTTTTCCGCAACGAGATTGAAAGAGTTTGGATTATAAAGAAAATTGAAGTGGAAAACAGCAGAATATACAAAAAAACATAATGAGACAAATAAGTACGAAACATAGATCGATAAAGTATTAGTTAAGATGCACCAGTGAAATAAGGATGACAATCGATACAAAGGCCCAAAGTAAATAATTAAGTAATTACATGAAAATAGTTATGAGATAAGTTATTTGGTACTTGAGTTATTAGAAATATCAAATGGCTAAGGCCTTATAATGTAAGGGGGGTATAAGCATTTACTAACTAATTGCGTGTATTGTTACATGTATGATCCTTTCACATCTTATAAAGGAACGTTCAGTAAATTACATAACGCTAAAAATCGACTTTTTAATAATAATAATAATAATAATAATAATAATAATAATAATAATAATAATAATAATAAATAACAATGATAATAATAATAAATAACAATAATAATAATAATAATACTAACTAGTAATATATCATAATTTGCGTTGTCTGTCTGTCTCTTTAAAAAAAATTAAATTGATCAATAATTTTTTATACTATATATTATATAGTATATAATTATAATGTTTTGAATACAATTAAATATAAATTTTAAGTCAGGATTTTGTTGAGGATACCTAAATAGCAAATAATATAATATTTAAGTAAATTACCTGGGGGGGGCAGATCGTCATGACAAACGGGACGATCTAAGGTAACTCGGAGAAGAAGACGGAAGTAAAAAGAAATGGAAATGAGAAAGATTAATCAAATAAAAGAAAAACAAGAAATTCAAACAAAAGGTCATTGTTAATTAAGAAGTGCAAACGAAGGAGGAATGTCAAAGCAAAAATATGGGAAAACCCGTATATAGACAGCTTGTCAAAGATATCGAAATGTTAGGAAAAGCCGGCACAACACGAAAAGGAAAAAACAGGGCATATCACGACATCTGTCAGAGATAATGTTGTAATAGTGGGGAATACAAAGAAAAAGGAAATGGAAAACAAATTATCTCAAGTACCGCAAATGGGGCAAGCTATAAAAGGAAAGACACAGAAGTTAGAGTTAGTTAGAAGAGAGTTAAATTTAGAGAATTGAAAGGAGAATTAAACAGAGTGAAACCTGAGTAGCAGAAGAGAACTTGTTGATAATAAATAATTGATTGAGAGAGTGACGAGAATCTTTTGTAAAATTGAATATAAAGAGGTAGTGGAGTGAGTAAATTTGTGGTCAAAGCAAATCGAACAATCGATCAACGTACCCTGTAATTGAGTGGTTGACGGCTAGTGATTATTGTTGTTGTTGCATGAATTATACGAGAAGGGCTATTCTTCACGTAGTGTCGCTATAAGCTCTGTGTAATTAATTGGGTTAGAGTTAATTGGTTGTAATTGCAACTTGTACGATATATTGTGAATATTAATAAAGCTTATCTTGTTCGGGATTGTTAATTTGTGAATTAATAAAACACGCTTTGGAGTCAGAGTAAAATAATTGAATTTACAAATATTATCACCAACCCAATAACTAAACAATTTTAATATATCGAAACTAAAAAACTTCTCCGTTATTTTTGATGGGTAACAATAATAATAAAAATAATAATAATAATATTAATTCCACGAATTTTGAATCAGATTGATTGAAGCTGGTGCTAAAGAGGTGTATGCAGTAGGAACGCATGGTATATTCTCTGGTCCAGCAATAAGTCGTATAGAAAGTTCAAAGTTTACAGCAATTGTAGTAACAAATACAATCGATCAAGATAAGGT
The DNA here is from genome assembly GCA_959609185.1 of Schmidtea polychroa. Classification (NCBI taxonomy): domain Eukaryota; kingdom Metazoa; phylum Platyhelminthes; order Tricladida; family Dugesiidae; genus Schmidtea; species Schmidtea polychroa. The sequence continues at coordinate 183,654 of CAUHTR010000120.1, forward strand.
CATGAAACAATCAAATAAAGTTCAAGTAAAAAAATATTAATAATTTCAAAAATGTAATTGACATATAAAAATTTCAGTGCATTGACGTTAGTATGGTATTTGCTGAAGCCATTAGAAGAACTCATAATGGGGAATCGGTTTCTTATCTTTTTAGTAATGTTCCACTATGAGATTTATACTAATTTTGATTACAAATGAGATTGTAGAATTTTATGTTATAAATATAATTTGTTATTAGATTATTTATCATTGATAACATTACAATTTAAAAATAATAATCAGCTATTGAGATAATTTTTACAAAATGATTTTTCCGACAACTTGTGTTTAACTTTCGCATACGATTCTCATAATTTGCAATTATTCAGATATTTATTTATTCCAATTAGAATCTCAGACAAATTCCAAAACTAGAATAAATTTTTATTGAAATATTTTATTTGAATTTAATGAATTAATAAAATTATGAATTTTAGTCAATAATTCTCAGAATTATATATTTTTTAGAATTAATTACCTTTCAGGTAGTCCTACCGGCCTTTTGGCCGGGATTGTCCTGGGTTTAAGACAATTTGTCCGAATTTTGAAAATTGTGCAAAAATAACGTTTAATTTTAAAAAATTTTCACTCTCGCCTTCAGTTTTTCCAGTGTTATCAAAAAAGTTGTTAAAAGAGTATAATTTTCAATATTTTGCAAGAAAAATCTGAAAATTTATTGTAAAATTACTTAATAAGACTGTTGAAGGTGTAACTTACTTCAACGATTTATTGAAATGTTTGATCCATTAAAACAATATTTCAAAGGACTCAAGGCAAAATGTCCACTGGTCATCAAAACTTCTCACTTGAAAGCTATTAAATTTTGGCTCCTTTCTCTGAGTAACCAAATACAAATGATAAACGAAGCCATGCTTTTGTTTGATAGATCGGAAATTGCTGCATTTGAAATTTCTTTTGAGTTGATATTATTCAAGGAAAAGTCAAAAATCGTCTTCAATTGGCGTATCTCACTCGAGAAGCCCTTCTAGAATTGTCCCGCTGTTTTTCAAAATGTTAAAGAATTTTATGAAGAGCTGATTGCATATCTCGACAAGTGGCAGGAATCGTTGGATGGTGCTCAAAATTTTGGATGGATGAGTATGTACTAAACTCCGGAATGGCCGCAAATTGAAAAGTCTGTTGATTTTATCATAGAACTGACACGGTGCAAGTTCTGCAATAATAAATCAAGATTTGCTTTTCGATGAGTATTATCAAATTCAAATATTTATGAACGAAGAGAATTTCGCATGGGCCGACGAAAAAGCGAGTGCTGCAAAATTTTGGGCTTTTCGTGAAAATTCAATGCGTCTAACTAATATGGAAAGATTAGTTGAATTTGCTTTATGCATCCCAGGAACATCAATGGAAGTTGAACGTTTATTTTAATTGATCAATCAAGCATGGGCCGATCAGAAGGGAAGTTTCGATTTGAGCACTGTAAATGCGATCATCACTCTACAATATAACTCAAAAATTAGTTCTAGTGAGTTTTACAAGAAAATTAAATCAAACTTTCAGTTGCTTGAAAAGATTCACTCACACGAAAAGTATCAAAATTAAGAACTTATTGTTAATAAATATATTTTTTCATAATTAAATTAATTTGTTTTTGTAACCCGGTATTTTTGAAAATGTCCCGGATTTATTCAAATATTTCATGACAGGCCTACTTTTAGGTGATAAATCCAGTTATTTTATTATTTTTGTAACTAATGCGTAGGATTTACATCTCACTTAGAGGTTTTTTTAATCGGCATTATACTTGCTTCAACAATTTTATTATCGTTGTTCAGTCGGAAATATATTAATCTGATTTTGCTTTCTTGGTCGGAATGACAGACTCAAAACAAATCATTTTCAATAACAATAAAACATTTTTAGTTTTATTTAAAGCTGTGTTCAAATGGGAACCCGTATCATACTAACGAATCTCTTTAGCTTTGACTAATATTTCTCTGTTGTAGTTGATTATTAGCTGCCTTTATGCCTATATTTTTATTAACATCAGGCTGCTGCTAACAGTCGAAGGATATCCATTACATAATATCCACTTAACATTATTGCTTATGTTTCCTGTGCGATTTTGATACATTTCTGGAATTAAATGGCAGAGATTGAGGAAGTTAGAATTCAAATGTTCATGAATGGAAAAAATATCTATATTCCACAACTGAATAATTATTGTTATACAAGACATCATTACCATGTTAATATTTCCCGACCGATCTGGAACCTCTGTGTATCTTCACCATACCCCTCAAATTGGTATCTAAAATGAAGCAATTATTCGTAATAATGAGGACCATGGTAAATGAGCAAGAGAAGACCAATAATCCCAGTCATGAACTTGGAATAACAAAGTGATATTAGACCTATGATAGCATAAATAATATTAATAACATGTACTGTTCGATTGGTATAGTCGCCCTACCTCGACTATCATATAACTTGAGGGGAAAAGGAAATAAATTTGGATTATAACTTTATAAGTCAAATATATATTTAAATATATAATTAAAAATATTTTTTATTTTCGAGTGTAGTATATATAATCTAAATTAACCCTACTATTATTAGTTCAACTAGTATACAACTTGAGGGGGTTATTTATGAAAATTGTGAATTATTCTGTCTAAGTTGGCAATAGTTTTCAAATATATATATATATATATATAGAATTCAATATTATATGTATGTTATTATTATAAAAATGATGTTCATCGGTCGTTGTTTTCGTTGGTTAAATTAAGATTTATCCCATATTATATTACACGACTAATGTAGTGGTCTTTTATTAAAATATCTTGCTTTGAAAATACTAAAACATTCTTCAATTGAATTTAATGCGGTCGAGTCGGGGAATATAATATCAAAAGCAATGTTTTTTGAACTAAAAAACTCTTATCAAAACAGTTTTGTGAAATCTTACTTTATCCATCAAGACAATTCGATTTCTAAAATCAATACCTTCTTCCACAGAATCATTCATGAAATCCTGAAGACTACTTGCATTATAAGCCCGTCTATTAATTTATGTTTTAATATACGTTCATTATAAATCAAAACCATGCAGCTTGCATTCCTTCCTCTTGGCTTCACAAGAACATTTACCGGGATATTCTTTGCTGAATATCCATAATTCATCATCTTGCGAATATTAAATCCTATTTCGTTGAGATTCAATAAATTTAAGATTTGGAGTATTTCTATATATTATCGAAAATGGCTTTCGTTCATTAATTATTCGCAGATCAGTCCCTTGTTCATATACCTTTTTATTGCTTTTCCTTGTTATCTCTACATCTTTTAATTTCCACGAGATTGTTGGTTGAGAGGCTTTAATATTATATTCTTACAATTTTTTCTTCATTCCACTTTGCGTTAAAAGTGAATCGTCTTGGAAAATTCTCTGCAACTGCAAAAGCATGTTACAATCACTTAAAACGGCCCTGCCCTTCTTCCTAATCAAAGTCTATAATTTAATGTCCTCAACCTTACACCTTTCAATCTCCACAAATCGTTTCTGAACAGCTATAATTGATAGATTTAACTTAAGGGAGTAGTTAGGAAAAATTTATAATTTTTTCTTTTTAAGTCTAATATACTTATATATACTATACACTATTATTATTAACATTATTTTACCTATTATACGGACTTAGGGGAGTAGTTAGATAAAATTCAACAATTTGTATACGTATCGATAATTTGAATCAGTATTCTCGACATTAATTTGAGCTACCCTACTACTTGAGAGGGGGGGGTACTTATGAAAATGTAAATTATACTTTTATAAATTCTAATATACTTGCATATACTTTATATTACTCATATTAATGCTATTTAGATTGTGATATAACTTGGCGGGGGGTATTTAAGAAAAATTATAAATTATATTTTTATGACTTTAATATCTATATATAACTTAAATTAGTACTTTTAATATTAGTTTTAATCATTATAGAACTTGAGGGGGTTTATTTATAGAAAAGTTTCAACTATAATTTTAAAGTAAAATAAGTTGAGTATATATATAAAATAATCTAGTTTTGCGCATTTAGGTAATAGTCGGTGGCTATGTGATTTATAGGGGGTAAATTAGAAAATTTATAAATTTTATTTTTACAAGTTAAATATGTATTAGGATAGTCTAATTTAATATTTTTAGATAATGGCTGACAGATATATGATTTCTGGAAGGGTCAGTTATAAAAATTGGTGAATCCTATTTCTATAAAATAAGTATAAATTAAGATTATTTATTTTAATATGCTCAATCAGTAGTTAGTTATGAAATTGTTAGGTTCTGATCAGGTGGATTGATTCTTCCTAACACAGATTATATCTGACTCCAAAGATAATAATACAAAATATGTGCGTGTAATTATGAATAATTTAATATGAATTAAATAAGACGTGTATGTATATAGAAACTTTATTAACTATGCACAATTATACAAAAGTAAATAAATATGTTTCCCAAAAATGCCGCTCAACTATAAGCAAAGAAATCGGTTATTCGAACCGTCCTCATATAAAGCACAAACGCTGGAATAAATGCCTCACAGCGCTGTATAAAAGAATGGGACAAGATGAGGGAATTCCCGAATTTTGCGCGATCGTGTAGACCAAGTTAGATCTACCGTTACCTAGATATTACCCTCTTAAGTTTTATATCCAACGAAGTTAGGCAGAAATACTGCTTCTCGTGGTTGGGTTGTGCAGTTGCGTTTATTAATTAAATAAATAAAATCCAAATAACCTTATGGTTAAGAATTTTATTGAACTTTCCAAACAAGCTTATATAGCTTTCAGTGTTACTGATTATTTTTGTCGAAGCAGGAATGCTTGAGCAAAAATTGACTGTCTGATTAACTTTTGTCTTGCTTTAAATACAAAATTTCCGAGGCAACAGATGGTTTAATTCTTTAGGATTAATTGTTTTGCACAGCTGGAAATCGTTTTCTTTTCAGTGGAGTTAATGAGTAATTTCCTCTCCTTTTTCCTGCTGTTAATCAAAATTGATTTTCAGCTCAAGTGATATTTTCTTTATTGCTATTAATTTAGCAGAAATTTATTTTTCTAATTTTTACCAAAAACTTAATCTTATTTATATAAAATTATATTCTATTATACCTAATTTTAGTAATTATAAATTACTAATTATATATATATATATATATATATATATATATATATATATATATATATATATATATATATATATATATATATATATATATATATATATATAAATTACTATAATAAGTATTTATTTAAATATAGTAATTTGATGATACTATTTTTATTTATAATTTATTTTAAGTTACAAACTATTACTATTTTTGTACTATTTTTAGTAATTATTATTATTATTTTCCAATTATTGTTAATATTTTTATTATCATAGCCTCTATACGGCTACTAAACTCACACTCTGCATGAGCTAAACCCCAACAAAATCTACAAATTGTATTTTAACCCGATTAGGGGTATATTGGCGATTTGGATTATGAATTTTAGTGTGATGTTTGATCACTATATGGTTTGGAGTCTTTTCGGAAGTAATCGTAAATTATATCTGTCAAAGCTTAAATATATGGATATGGATAATTCAGATTAGAATGATGAACATAATATCTATTTGTTATATAGTTTAAGGGTTCCTATAAGAAGGATTCCAAATTATAATTCCGGATTTGCCGATATGTATATCGAATTGTTATTTACGGAAAGTATCGATTCTCACTTTTATGGATTTAATACACATTTACATAAATCCCAATTAGTATTATTAACATAGCTCTAGATTTGTTTAAGACAAATTACCGAATTTTCATCTCATGAATTCAAGTTAGGATCATCCACATTATCCTTATTTACGACATTACTCAACAGATTATTAGGGAAATTTACAAATTATGATTTTGTAATTCGCTATACATATAGGCAATTATGGTAATTGGTATGATTTAAACTACTATACAAACTTTGGAATAACCGTCTACATTGAATTTTAATTAATTAAAGTACTGTGATCAGTTTACGTCTGGAGCTTTACTCCGTTTATTGAGCCTTAGTGTAGTGTGATGAATTAATTTTGAGTGTTGAGTTTATTATGTCGATTATTCATGTAACAAAAGTCAATTACAGAGAGTTACTTGTTTTCGCGGCCACACTGTGTCCACTACGGCAATCCCTAGTGTTATGTAGGTCGATAATATACTATCAACATATAAATATGTTGTGTTTTATGATATCAAAATCAACCGTTGGTTACTCTGACTCCACGTGTTCCAAAATCAATAAACAGAAACTCCCAACGTATATTAGTTTTATAAAAACTCACAGCTCTCAACAATTAATTACACTGTTGGTTAATCACAATTCTCACACAATTTCAGATCGGACTCCGCTCTGGAAGGTCTCAACTTTGTACGATTAAAAAATTAAGTTTCACCTTTTGATTTAGTTCCACTCTCTGATCCAAACTCTTTTGACACTCCTTGTCTAACTTTTCGGTTTTTCCTAAAATTTTCTTTTTCTTCTTTTATTCTATTTCTTTAACTACTAATGTCGTTTTCTTCTTCCCTACCTAAGGCTATTGCCCATTATGTGAATTTGGAGTTTCGTTATATACTCCCATAATCGTTGTAATTGCTCTATTTTTGACCTAATTGGTTTTGACTTCTTGAGTTATCATTCCCTAATTAGCTATTTCTGTTGACCCTCTTCCTAATTCTCCTTCTTTTGTTTACCCTCGTTTATCCGGCTGTTTGGATAATTGATCTCTGAATTCCACATTTGTTTATCCTCCAAATTGCCGCGCTCGGTTTTCTTCATTGGTCGGGTTTTCCATTAGCTCGGGTTTCCCATTAGCCAATTAATTAATTAATTAATATTTTGTGTTTTTTTTATTTGTCTGTTTTACAACCTTTTCTAAACACTTTCTAACAATTTCTTGCTCACTGTCTTTTTCACCATCTCCTAATCTACCTCTCTCCCGTTTTCCAGCTTCAATTTCGATAACTTTTCACCTTATTCCACTTCCTCAGGTTTGCGCATTTTTCCATTTCATGTCTGATTGTACCCTTTTATAGTTCTGTTTATATCATATCTTTCTTTGCCATTGCTTCTCTGATTGACCATCATTCAATTTCGGGGTTTCCTTTTATTCTGAACTATATAATTTAATAATTTACTTTTAAAACCTCAACAAATATTATGATAAATCAGTCACTTCAGAGGGAGTTTACCGACTTAACTCCATGGTAGATACCATAAAGTGCTGCGACCTCCGCTGACACAAAACAAAAAGGAGTTATAATATTCATAAATGTATGTCAGGCAGAAGCCTGCAATCATTGTGGGCTGTGTACCCATCAATGATGAAGATTAAAATTTTAGATGCAGGACTGAGCAAAATCGCAGATTATTCAATACGGTTTTAATCACTCCTACATACTAAGCAAATTAAAAGAAACATAAAATTCAATATCAGTAATTATGATAATACATGTTACAATAATAATCTACATGGATATAATAAAAGACATCCTTACTGTTCGTTTCCGATAACTGATTCAGATAAAATAGCTGTAAAAAGTTTTTGGTATAAAGATATTGTTTTGTGCGAAAATGTGGCGGTATATATACCTATTTTGTGTGTGCGAGTACGTGTGTATGCACTGATGCAGTAAAACAAACTCGAATTATTTTTAATTCTAGAACATTCTATTTTTGATGATTTTAATGACAATTTTTATGCCATGATTTTTGTTTTTATTTTTTAATTATTTTTCGTTAAATAGTAAAGCTTGGCATTCCTACTGACGGAGTCTTTAGACACATCCGGACCAATTGATTGATACGTGTATTGTTACATGAATGTAAATTTGACGAATCAACTTTCATATTTCATAATTATGTTGTATTTTATCTTTTATAATAATAATACTAAATAAAAATAATAATAAGAAAAATAAATAATAATGATAATTAATAGGTTAAAGTCGAATAAAATAAAATTTTATTAATTTACAACGACAGCGAAAAATTTAATTTCTTGAGTTAATTCACACCTCTGATGTAATTGTTTTTATTTTTACAATCAGAAAGCTGTAATTTTATTTTTCACTAATTCTTAATTCATAGCTTCAGTAACTCTCAGGAAGCTCTTCGGGGACACCAATTCTTCTTTCAGTTCGTTCTTTCATCCACTCAGAATAACCAACGGACTTTCGTAACCTGAAACGAGAAAATACATCCTCGTTTGTATATCGATCATCTTCCGGATAATGTTCACTTCTTAACACTGGTTCAGTAGCTTCTTCAAAATTATCATTTCTAATTTTCTTAAACAAACAAATTAATAAAGTAAATGAATAACTCATCAATTTTTCGCAATAAAAACGGTTTTTTTCAATTAGTTAATTAAATAAATTTTTAACTAAGAAATAAAGAGTTATAGAAAAAGATACAAATAAAAATTAATTTCCGAAAATTTCAATCATTAAGGTACACCGGGGTCTGTGGGCTAAATTTAATTATATTATAAGTTCTTTCGATTTTCACTTGATTTCATTTCATTTCAATTGACATTATATTTATTAAATAAATTGACTATGAATCAATAACAACATAAAAAATATCGATATCTTTAATGATTCATTATCAATTTTTTTCATGATCAATAAATTTTTTTTTGCATAATCAATAACAAATTTTTTTGTTGTATAGGATTTTGGAATATTAACGTGATCCTTGCATTTAAGTAGGATAAGTATATCATAGGATGTATAAATTTTTGAAAAGGGGATAGTCTTTGAATACCTTTCGTGAAATAATAGCTGGAAATGTTTCATCAATTGAATTCATAAAGTATGAAGTCATTTTAGAAAAACCAGCAGTCTCAAAAAAAATATTTTGAATTACACTTAAATGAACAAGAATATATTCAGACCTCGTGATTGGATTTTATGCATCCACCACGATTCTTGAAAGATGTATAAAATTTGTACAGAATAATACGTTGTTTAGTATTTTGTGCAAGTAGCTATCTCCATCTGACTCCTTTGTGTTCATTTTGGAATTAAGTTAAAAAGCCCAACACAAAAATCTTTATTTTAGACTAATACAATTACACTTTTATCGATTACTCTTTAATCAAACAACCACAACTTTAAACAACTCTTTTGCTCTGCACTTTTCCATATAAATCTGAACCTTGCACAGGGATTTATCTTCCAATGGGAGATGTTCCTTTCTGGTACGCTCGATTTAAATTATTCATTTGACACTAAGTTCAAAGTTTTCTTTGTTACTCTTGCTAAATCGTTTGTTTAGTTTTCTTCGACCAACTTGCAATTCTGTTTACTTGCCGGTCGCTTTTTATACCCATCTCTTAATTTGATTTTACTGTGTTAAATTATTTCGGATTCAAATTCCCTCAGGCTTCCTCTAGTCGCTCTAATTACTTTGAGGAATTTGCTCGTCTCCTTTGACGGCTTGCCCCAATTTAATTGCCCCCTACTAATTTAATTGACCATTCAGGTTTTCTCACATCGCTCGGGTTTTTCATTGTCTCTTGTTTCCCATTAGCTGGGTTCTCCATTAGCTAATTAACCACAACTTTAATCGGTTGCAAAGTCGATATTATATTTGATACCAAATTAAGTTCTGAAATGCCGTTTTTAGTTCTGTAGATAGTTTTAATCAAACTTATAAAAATTTGATAGTTTATTAAATTTTGATTACATTGAATCCTTTTAATTATACTTTTCATATTATATACCAACGGTGGGCAAATGCGGCTCTTCGTTGAGTAAACTGCGGCTCTTTGATAATTGAATTTTTGATAATTGAATTTGAAAATTGAATTCGATTTTTTTATTTTGAAATTTTTTCAACTGAATTTTTAAAAAAAAATTTTTTGTTGCAATTGTATTTTCATGGTTAGTTCATTTTTACCTGTGTCACAAAATAGGTGTAAACAGAATTAAAATTTATAGTGTCATTCGATGGCGGTATTTAGAATCAAAATTTAATATTTCCTTATTACATTCTACCTTGTTTGATTCTTTGTATAAGCAATATTTAAATAATACATGTCTCACTACACTATATACCAGGGGTGGGCAAGTGCGGCTCTTTGATGAGCCATGTGGCTCTCTAGGACCTCATGCGTGCCCACCCCTGTTATATACTATATATAACACTCATAGAATTATTGCTAGAATTATGAGTAAATTTGTAACATGCCAGCTGAAATCGAGTAATATAAATAATATTACTTACATTTAGCATTCACAGATTCACATTAATTTTAAATATTTCATCACTTCATAATAATAAAGATTATTCAAATCGATTTAAAATAAATATAATTTATTTATAATTTAAGTTAAAATATATTTTTCATTTAGAAATAATGAATTATTTTTCTTCCTTAATGTGCACGAGACAAAATAGAAATTGAACAGGTAAAACGTATGCATCTAATTTAATTTTGACCGAACTTTGACCCTTTAAACCTCCAACCACTGGTGATTCTTGATCGCTATTTATACTATTTGTAAAGGTATAATTAACGAAGTATAAAAACAAAAATTGTATTGATCATTATCTCAAATTTGTAGAATAACCGAGGGAGGGTTAAATAGAGAACATTTTGAAAAATTAATAAATTTCAATCATGTTAAGCATACTAGATCATGAAAATTGAGAATTGATTAATGTTTGAAAGTTTTAGGATACTAATTCAAAAAATTGAAATATCATTCATTAAAAAGTTGAAGTATTTTCGATTTGTTTTCAACTGGAAACTTAAATCATAAAATTGCAATAAAATTTAAAAGATTTAATTATATTGATTATCGATAAGTAATTTATTTTTTATAATAAGATTTTGTATATCTGATTAATAAAATACGTACGAAACAGCTACATTCAAATTCAAAGATATTGATTAATAAATTTATCTAAACAAGCGCGTTCCAACTAGTATAATTGCATTACAGAAAACTCAATGTCGGCCCGGAGAAGTTCAAATTATTAGCATAATTATTATTAATGAAGGAATGGATGTCATAAGTTACTTCAATTGGACTCCCATACTACTTTAAATGCAGTTATTAACTGGGAAAAGCGACTAAACAAAATGGAATCTTTTTACGACTATTTTGTAGGATCGAATTGAATATGAATCTATTACTTAAAAAAGAAATGGAATTTTTAGACAATACTGCCGTTATATTCTGCCAAGGTATTCTGAAAAAAATAGTTATGGACTTCGTGACTTCAAATATACACTTAATTACACCGAAAAAAATTCAACGGTTTTCGTTACAATAACTTCTTTAAATGTAAATAGTGTATATACTAAAACATCATATTTTGTTTAGAAAAATGTCAAGTGATATCAAAATGAACCCCCAACTAATATTCAATCGTAACTTTATGCACTGCTAAATTAATTTTATTGGAAAGTTCAAATTTGTATTTTAATTTATAGTTGAATTTCAGGTGATTAAAGTATGGTAGATTGAAATGTTGTTATTAGTAAACAATTAAATTATATAAACATTTAAAAGTAAATTTTTAATTAATTAAATAATGCCTTGTATTGAATTCAAGATATCATAAAATTTTTCCATTTAAACTTGATAGGATTTTTTTAATTTCATAAAAAGGAATTTTAATGTTAAGAGACAATGGTAACAGCTTCACACGTATTGAATTAATGGTACTTCCGTGTTATCTTACCCTCAAAAATTAAATTAAAAAAACATAATTATTATATTTATTTTCTAAATCACAGTTACAAACTCAGCAAATGTTTGTAAAGAATTTGTAAATGGTCATCCAGGTGGCCAGAAAACCACAATGTCGTTGAGAATAGTGTCGAACACATCGGCACTGTTGCTTAGAACACGTTTGCGCCACATGAACTCACATAAATCACAGATAGCCTTAATAAATTCATGTTCAATAATGTTCAATAACGTCATCAATGATGTATTCTCTCATTTTTTATATTGTTATTTTAATTTTATTTTATAATTTAATTTTTGGGTGTAAGATAACACGGAAGTACCGAATTAATATTATAATACATTAAATAGTTGCCATTTAAATCGAAAAGGCATTAACATGCAAAATATATTTTATTAAAGGTATCATATCATTTCACAGGCTTACATTATACTGGTTGTGAGGCGTTTCATATTCGGATCTTGGCGACCTAGATAAACTGCGAGACCTGCTGTAGGACCTTTAAAAAATTTAATTTCTATCAAAAATGTAATTTCAATACCTAGAACGACTTTTACGAGCTATAAATCCACCTTTATATGGAAGTTTGTCACTGCTGCGAGATGAGCGAGAGGATTGCGATCTTGACCTTGAAAAGGATCGTGATCTTGAGTAAGTTCTAGACCTACTATGTGAATACCTTGAAGATCTTGATCTAGATCGAGATCGAGATTCTGATCGATTATAAGGAGACCTTGATCTGGAAAGGTATCGTCGCCTGTTCTTGTTTCGATTATTGTATGGCATGTTGTCCATATTCCGAGAATAACTGTCTCGTTTATTTCTGGGATTAGACTGTCGTTTAAAATTGTTTGAAACATCAAGACTCATTAGTGGAGTGACTTTAGGTGGCATATGGCGAGGAGGATCACCTAGGAGACTGTGTACCGCTCTATTACTAGAATTATTATAGCTCATATTTCTCATCAGTGGCATATCTGGATTATTAAATGGATGGTGTCGATATTCTTCCCAAGGGGATCTCAATAGTGACCTTTGATTGCTGACACGTGGACTGCAATTTGGAGATATTCCATATTGAGGTGCCTGGTGATGGAAACTGTAATCTGGATTGGAACAATTGAGATCTGTAACCGATCTGAAATCATTTAAATCCGAAATGTCCATGTGGCGATAATCTGTATCCATCAATCTTTCATTCACTTGAATCGATTCATGGTAATCATCCTCATTATGTTTCTCATGGAGACTGCTAATGAAGTCATTCGGTTGTTCGCCGGTTTTTGCCATTTCTTTGGCCTTGTAAAACTCATGCAATGCCGATTTTTCCCATCCTTCAGTATCTCTGGGCCTTTCGTGACTCGGAGGTTGGTAAAATGTGTTTGTTATATCAATCAATCGTTTTGATGGCGGTTTCAGTTGCGGCAGTTGAATTGCATTGGCATCGATCGGCTCATAATCAAACTGGGCCAATTTGACATGTGCTACCATAACTGCAGCTGGCAAACGCCAATACGGTATAGAAGGACGTTCGGGACGTTTTTCAATTTCTGTTTGCTGGATAATTGGCGGCAATAACTGCGGCTCAGGAGTCATGCAAGGCATATCACAGATTGCAAACCCCGGAGGAGGCCTGGTAATATCTGGCATTTGAAACGACATGTCATAATTTTGCATCATTTGAAGACCATAATCCGTTTCTTGGTAATCTTGATACTCCCTTTGGGAGGATTCTCTTGGTGTTTTCCGAACTTCTACTTCAGCCATTTTTATTTCCCGCTCAAGCTTAAAAATCGAGAACATTAATTTTTTTCATTTAATGACATAAATAAATATTTAATCTATTTTAAAATATGAAATACCTGATAAATTTCCAATTGGATATTTTCCTCTTCAATTTTCAATTCATACTTTAATTGATTATGATTTGCTTCCAAATTACTTAATTTCATTTTCGCATCGGACAGAATTCGAGAAATACTTTCTTCGACTGGTATTAAATTATTGACAATAGTCATCTCATCCTCTTCGCGCTTTATTATCATTATTTCTCGGTCTAACCACTCATCTACATGCGGTTTAGGATTATCATTGATGATTTTCATTGAATTCAATATTTCAGTCTTAATGTAGCAATTTGATTCCCATAAAGATAAAACTTTGTTCAATTTACTTTTACCATCTTCATCAGCTAACAGAACAGACATTGAATATATCAGAACTATAACTGATTCTATGGCATTTAAGAGAATTGGAACGCTTTTTCTTTTACAGTAATGAAGGAGATCGTTTAAAAAATAAATTATATGCAGTCTATCATTAAATAGACTAGACTTGGAAACATTCGCCAGGAGATATTCGCAAATAAATTGAGTTGTTTTGTTATCTTTAATCATATTTTCAATAACAAAATTTTTACCATTACATATATTATCTTTGGTACAGCTAGTAATCAATGATTGAATTATGTTTTCCATAGTTTCAAAATTGATATTGTAATCTTTACAACTTTCTTTAATTTTATTTAGACGATTAATATTTACAGTAGTCAAACATCTTTTCATTTTCTCTTGATTAATACAAATAGATTCCGAATTCAAATTTTGCTGACTTTCATTCAGTTTTCCATAATGAACACTTTGTAAATCTGCTAAGGACATTTTCAAGCTGCAAAGCCGTTTATCCATTTCTTCAATGACGTTGTAATTTTGAAAATAATCAGTCTGTGTGAAATCAAAGCCATGTGAATATTGATTAGAAGACGGGGTGTAAGATTTCTAATAAAATTAAAAATGATAATTACTTAATCAAATATTAGTTCGTACCAATAGTTAAAGTGAGAAATTAAATAAGAGACGAATTTAAATTTCTTACATTTTCTAAAAATTCTGAATTATGATTCGTGTGATTTTCATTGTCCATTTTTCTTCTTTCTTCCGATAATCTGTATTGGTAGTAATCACTATATGCACCACCAAACAAAAATTCAAACATCGAATTTCCTTGCTGCTTTTGCTTAGTCATTAATTCAAATTCATCCCCATTTTTAGCGACGAAATTTGCAAGTCTATCAATTACATTTCGATGTTCAATATCTTCAGGATAAAAATAATTATTATTCATGAAAAGCTAAAATAACATAAGAAAATAAGTTAATATTTAAAAGAGAATATGGCCAATTACTATATAAACTGAATAAAGTAGTTTAATTATTTAAACAAATCAAAAATAGTTCAAATATTTTGATATTTTTTAAAAATAATAGTTAATGTTAAAAATAAAAATATTAAATATTATTCAAGTATTTTGATTAAAATATCATGTAAATTTAAAATTAATTATATATAATTTGGACTACCAACTATTACCCTAATCGTGGCTATTATTCAACTTGAGGGGGGGGGGTCAAAATATAAATTTGTAAATTTAATTTCGTTTATATTAATAATATATGTATTAACAATATAATAAAAATAATAATAATTGGTATTAATAATATGATACTTAAAGTTGAGATGGTTACGAATTAGGGAGTTAAAATATAAATTCGTAAGTTAGAATTATATAGTTTTATCATATATATGCGTATAGTATTTTAGTATAATTAACATGGGTGTAACTGCCTTACCGTGTGAGGGGGGTTCTTATTTTCTTTACATTATTTTCTTCGCATTGTATTGGTCCGCATATAAGATATTCGTCTCTTCTTGATCTGTGGTGACTAAATGACTCTTCTGATAGTCTTCTTTGTGGTGATGTAGGCATGGTATCTTGGGTATTCTTTTGAATTCTCACCAGCTTTCCCTTAGTCAGACTAACATATGTTCTTTGACTGATTGCTTTAATAAATTCCGTTTTATTGTTTCCATTTCTGTTACTTTCAAAATCTTTCGCCAATGATCTCGTTTCTTCAATTTTTGTTTCTGGTTTCGTCAATAGTATCTCCCGCAGTCTCGCATTGCGTGCTTTTTTTGCGATGAGGTCTTGAACAATATCTTCTTCTGATCGTCCTGAATTTACAACTTCAGCTAAAGCTTTCCTTAGCCGTATCTCAAAAGCTGCAAACCTTTCATCATCTTCCTGTTCCATAGCTGCCAATTCTCTGATTTTGTCAGTTATTGATTTTGTAATTGTGAACATCACGCTTTGGCTTTCACATCTGTTGCTTCTGTTTCTCTGGCGTTTCCTCGCAATGTCTTTGCTTCT